>SNQJ01S0032047.1:8982-30558 GCA_010110895.2 Picea sitchensis
GAAGGGACTAAATCCAATGGACATGGAGAAGAAAGGAATGAAAACATGAATATGGTAGAGACCATTAAAAAACTGCAGAAGGATGTCCAAAGCCATAAAGATGATAATGAAAGGCTTATGAGAGCCAAGGAGAAGAAGGATGACTTCAATATGAAGTTATTTCAGATCTTGAATAAAATAGAAAAGAAATTGGATAAGGAGAGTGGCTCAAGCAAATCAGGGAGTCACAAACCTCCTGATGAGAAAAGAAGAGAAAAAAGTGTTAGAAAACATCACTATCACTCCCCGAGGCATTCCAATAAGAGGGCACACAGAATATTAATTCCATCCCCTGTCAGAAAGAATAAGAGGAATGTTGTGGATGAGCTACGAGGAGAAATGAACAAAATCAAACCTCCTATATTTGAGGATGAGCACAAGAAATATGAAGATGTAGAGACATGGTTGTTGGGCATGAGAAAGTATTTTCAATTGCATAATTTATGTTCTCATGTAGAAGGTAGAATTTCCATCTATCAACTCAAGGGAAAGGCATTAATGTGGTGGGATGAGCTTGTCCACGTGCAACACATTAAAGATAAAAGTGTTACTTGGAGGTAATTCAAGAAGTATTTTGAGAAGAAATACTTGACTAAGAGATACTATGCCAAGAAAATGAAAGAGTTATTTGAACTCAAACTTGGGAGTATGACCATAGATGAATATGAGAGAAGAGTTTTAGAACTGTTGAAGTATGTCTCTTTCATCAAGGATGATATAGTTAAGATTCAGAGGTATTTGAGTGGATTGCCATCATTCATCAGTGAAAAGATACAGTATGATGATCCCAAGACATTGGAGGAGACCATAAATGCATATATGATCATCAAAAAGCAAGGCCAACTTTACAAAAGGCTTGGGAAGACAAAAATAAATTCAAGATGGATTAGAGGAAGAAGGGCTCTAAGCCACCATTCTTCATAAATAATCCTCAGGGACAACAAGCTCCTAGAGAACCCAGAACGATTGAGACAGGGGGTCAAAGGCCAAGGCATCCACCTATTCAATGTTGGGGCTGTAAAAGAGATCATATGTTTGTCCCAACAGAGGTGAAAAAGGGAGAACTGTTCACAATGTACAACAAGATGAAATTGTGAAGGAAATGGGAAGAAATGTACCCAGGATCTATGCATCCCTAGACAACAAGCAAGCAGAGTATTAGTCACATATGATTGAAGTGGAAGGTATGATCAACAACCAAACCATTGCTATTTTAACTGATTCAAGAGCTAGTCATAGATATATAGATCCTAAGATGGTGGAAAGTTTTCGTTTGCAAAGAAGCAACCATGAAAAATCTTGATTGGTCCAGCTGGCTACTAGAGCCAAAAGAAAATTCAATGAGATGGTTAAGTCATGTCTTATGGACATGAATGGACTGAACACCAAGACATATTTGAACATCTTGGCTTTGGGTTCCTATGACTTTCTAATTGCAATGGATTGGTTGGACCAATATCATGCTCTCTTAGACTTTCATAACAAGGAATCTACTTGATTGGATGAGGAAGGGAACCTAAGGAAAGTGTAGGGAATTCCCAGGGTAGTAACCATCAGAGAAATTTCAGCATTACACCTGACGAAATGTTACAGAAAAGGGTGTCAAATATTTGCAGCACATATGGAAGAGACAGATAAAGATAAGGTCCCAAATTTGGAAGATCATGTAGTCCTGGAATATTTTGAAGATGTGTTCAAGGAGGTACCAGGACTACCCCCAAAGAGAGATATTGATTTCTCTATAAATTTAATGCCTAGAGCAGCTCCAGTTTCAAAGACTCCCTACAGAATGAGTACACCAGAGCTGAAAGAGTTACAAATGAATCTTGAAGAACTTTTGAAGAAGGGGTATATAAGCCCAAGTGTGTCACCTTGGGGTGCCCCAGTATTGTTCGTCAAGAATAAATATGGAACATTAAGATTGTGCATTTATTTCAGACAGTTTAATAAAGTGACTGTAAAGAACAAGTATCCTCTGCCAAGGATTGATGATCTCTTTGATCAATTGAAAGATGCAAAGATATTTTCCAAGATAGATCTCAGGTCAGGATACTATCGGGTAAGGATTAAAGAGGAAGATATCAGCAAGACCTCCTTCAGGACAAGGTATGGTAATTATTAGTTCACAGTGGTGCCATTTGGGTTGTCAAATGCACCAGTTGTTTTCATGTGCTTAATGAATGGTGTTTTCAGAGAATATTTAGACAAGTTTTTCATTGTATTTTTGGATGAGATTCTTATATATTCCAAGTCAGAAGAAGAGCATGAGCATCATTTGAGGATGGTGTTGCAATTTATAAGGGAACATCATTTTTATGCCAAATTGAGAAAGTACTCATTTTATCAGAAGCAAATTCACTATTTGGGACATATCATTTCAAAGGAAGGGATATCAATGGATCTTGAGAAGATAGAAGCCATTAGAGAATGGTCAACACCAAAGAATGTGACAGAGGTCAGATCATTCATGGGCCTTGCAGGCTACTGCAGGAGATTTATTGAAGGATATTCAAATATTGGACACCCAATCACTTCCTTACAAAGAAAGGGTGTGAAGTTTCAGTGGACATTGGATTGTGAAAAGAGTTTCCAACACTTGAAACAATTATTAGTAGGTGCTCCAATACTAAGAATTACAGATCCAAATGAATACTTCACTGTATGCACAAATGCATGTAAAGAAGAACTTGGTGGAGTCCTCAGTCAAAATGGATTTGTTATATGATATGAATCAAGAAAGTTGAAGGAGCATGAAAGACACTATGCCACTCATGATTTGGAGTTGGCAGCCATAGTGCATGCCTTGAAGAAATGGAGACACTACCTCATGGGGAAAAGGTTTGAATTGAGGATAGACCACAATGTTTTGAATTGTTTATTTGATCAGCCAACTCTAAATGCTAGGCAAAGAAGATGTTTATAATTTCTAAGTGAATATGACTTTGATATAAATCATATCAAGGGGAAAGAGAACAAAGTGGTTGATGCACTCAGCATAAGAGTGCATGAATTGCATGCTACAACCATTAGCATCTACCAATCAAATTTGAAACACATAATTTTAGAGGCTGCAAATTTAGATTTGAATTACAAGGAATTAGTGGAAAAACTACAACAAGGTAATTTACAATAGAAAATTGAAGAATACAAGCTAGATAATGATGAAATTCTCATGTACAGGGGCAGAATTTATGTACCAAATTCCAAGGAATTGAAAAATATGATATTGGGAGAAATGCATAATGTACCTTATGCTGGGCACCCAGGTTATCAAAAACTATTGTAGTTGTCAAGAGCCAATATTATTGGCCAGGAATGAAGAAAGAAGTTGTTGATTTTATTGCCAAATGTTTGGAATGTCAAAAGGTAAAGGCTAAGAATAGATACCCAGCTAGTTTGCTACAACCATTTTCCATTCTTGAGTGGAAATGGGAAGTTGTAACCATGGATTTCATTACCAAACTACCTAGAATAAACAAGCAACACGATTCTATCATGGTAGTGGTGGATAAGCTTACTAAAGCTGCCCATTTTATTCCGGTTAAGCTCACTCAGAGGGCATCCAACATTGTTGATCTTTATATGAAAGAAATTTCTCTATTACATGGAATACCCAAGACAATTGTGTCTAACAAAGATCCAAAATTTACTTCAAAATTTTGGAAGGTATTGTTTAGTGGATTTGGAACAAATTTGAATTTTAGTACAGATTATCATCTAGAATCAGATGGACAAACAGAGAGGGTGAATCAAGTGATTGAGGATATGTTGAGGATGTATGTGATGGATAAACCATCAAAATGGGAAGACTACCTACACTTGGTATAGTTTGCTTATAACAATGGGTACCAAGCATCTCTAAAGATGAGTCCATTTGAGGCACTTTTTGGTAGAAATTGCTACACTCCAGTAAGATAGGATAACCCAGTAGATAGAGCAGTGGTTGGGCCAGATTTGCTCAGGGAAATGGAAGAGAAAATATTGAAAATAAAACAAAATTTAAAGGTTACACAAGACAAGCAGAAAATCTATGCTAATAAGGGAAGAACTGACAGGGAATTTAATGCGGGAGACCATGTATTCTTGAAAGTGAAGGCCAACAAAAGTTCCCTGAAGTTGGGAAATTGTTCAAAGTTGGTAGCTCACTATTGAGGGCCATTTGAAATCCTAGAGAGGATTGGTCTAGTAGCTTATATGATTACATTGCCTGCATATATGTATGCTCATAATGTATTCCATATATCATTTCTCAAGAAATATATACCTGATGCTAATCATGTTATTGATTGGAATGTGATTCAAATGGAGCAAGAAGGCACTTTTCAAGTGCATCTGGTACAAATTCTAGACTAGAAAATCAAACATCTCTAGAGTCAAACCATAGGGCTTGTAAAGGTCCAATGGACCTTGTACGATCCTGAGGACGTTACTTGGAAGCACGAGGATGCAATGAGGGCAGAATACTCGCATCTTTTTGAGGATTTTTGAAAATTTTGTTGTATGTGTGTACTTGATGCACTGAGGACAGTGCATAAATAAGGAGAGGGGATTGTAATATCCCTTGACTGAACCCAATTGTAAATGTAAATGAAAATGTACTTAAGTTGGTGAGTTGCTTGATATCATTTTTGTATGCACCTTTCATGTCATAGTGTGCGCATGTGTTGTGCAGTAAAATGAGGAAGTGTGCACATTCCAAGATATCGTGCGCAACATCTTAAGTGTGTGTGATGTTGAGTCCACAGAGCCTTTGTTTATATGATATGTTTTATAAGCTGGTGAGCCAGTTATTATAATCTAGGATGCTTATGTTTTGGAATTAGGCTAGAGCGCCTAGATTTTAAAGGCCATTGCAACTATTTTTGTATATATCTCATGTTTAATATAAAATACATCGTTACATGTAAACTGACCACGATAAAAGAGATGGGGGACTAAACTCCACTAGTTAGGGAAAGGGTGGGGATAAAAGTTAAGGAAAAAGGATAAGCTAGGGATTTTAAGCCAAAAAGGAGTATTATATTAATATTTCTTAAATCATAAAGTATGGATAATTATTTTATCCTAAGTTCTAAAGTTAGGGACAAGTGGGCCAAAGTAGCTCCCAACATGACAAGTGTCAAGTTGGGGACATGCATACATATTGTTGGGACTTAGTTTGTTTCCCATCATTCTTTCCAGGATCATTCATCATATTCTCCATCATTCATCCATGATTCTAAGACTAGTTCGCTCACACAGTCAGTTATCCTCCATACCTTCATGTCACTGTACCTGAACTATATCCATAGCCATATCTATTTTGTGTAGCTGGTTAGCTTCGAAGTTGGACTGAAGAAGTGGGTTGTTAGGCCCGTGGTATATTGAAGAGGTTGGTTGTCATGCCTATGAGAAATTTCTTTTTGGGTGAGATAATTGATGGGAATTGTTTTCCTGAAGGTGATAAAATACAACTAGAAAGCTCTGAGACTTCCTGTCCAACCTATTACTGAAGCCTGGAAAGGAAGTGGGGAAGCCGAAGGACTATTGAGCAGAGAAGGGGCACACTTCCTGGGGTGGGACATGCATGTGGGGAATGAGGGACTATAG
The DNA here is from genome assembly GCA_010110895.2 of Picea sitchensis. NCBI lineage: Eukaryota > Viridiplantae > Streptophyta > Pinopsida > Pinales > Pinaceae > Picea > Picea sitchensis. The sequence continues at coordinate 14,611 of SNQJ01S0032047.1, forward strand.
GTTGTTAGTTGAATAGGCACCTATGATGAAATATTTCCTGTTGTCTATGAGCCTTTAGCATGGTTAGGAATCCCTTTACCCAAGTGGAGTTTAGTCCCATCTTGGGGATGAACCACTGCTAAGAGCGATGAGTAGTGTGGTCTAAGGCTGGGAGGTTCATGGAAGGTATGCACACAGCTGGTGATATTCTTACCAAGATAAGTGTCCACTGTGTAATAAATTTGCATGTTGTATTGTTATTTACGTGTTTATTTTTATGATTTTATTTGATGTGTGGTTATAACTGTCTGTATGTTTATGGGTATTTCCTATATATGTTGCATGTATATGTTTATTGTTATTTCAATATGAATTCGTTTATTTATGTAATCTATTTGTTTGTTACATTTTATATATAAAGCTTCCGCAAGAGTGTTGTGTGTGTATGTTTTAATTGCATGTAGTTCAAAAACATTATGTGGCATAGCTCAGTTGGATATTGGGTTTGTTACAGTATGTTTCCACAGTGAGAGAATGGAATTTTTCTCTTGTGTAGCGTGGCTTGGCCATGGGTGGCCGAGGACATTACACATATCATTCATATGATGTATTTACAGTAAAAACAATAGACATGTTTTGTTGCTTGAGCGCCTCTTTTCCAGTGCCATATGTCTTCTCTTGTCTGTCTTGTTCCTTCTGTCAAAAGGAAACTCTGGTCAGTATGGGCATGCAGGAGAAACTTCCCTCTATGGTATTTCAGGCTGACATTTTCTATCTCCTTGGCCAGACTTCCATACTTTCTAATTACTAAGTGAGTCGAGGTTTCAACCACTAATCCCTTCTTTTATTAACTAAATCCTTAGGATCGGGATGAGGCTTAATGCCTAGGGGGATACCACATGTTTCTCTTGCATTTGACATTATATAAGCATGTGATTGCAGGGCCATCAAAGGTAGTTTGGATCAAAACCGCTTTTGATCCAGGAATTCACCACCTTCCACCACGTATCTCTTTCACTATACCATGGTTTCCATTGCAGGACCGCTCAAGAAAATTATCATTCGAGCATGTTTCATTCCTGTAATGAAGTGTGGTCATTGATCTGGTCACAATCTATGATATGGGGAAGCCCCTCTTTTTCTACCACGCACCACTCTTGGATGGACCCTACTTCCTACTACAAATATCAATGACTCTCAATTAGTTCGAGAGTTTTTCTTCTTCTTGCTCCCACAATCCTCCGAAGTGCCGAATTCCCGAAGTGAGAGATATTGTAATGCATGGCCTCTTGATTTGGATGGCCAAGATTCACTTCAGGAGTTTGGGCTTCGAGCCTTTTTCTTCTGCTTGCTTGTGCAATCCTTCGAAGTGTCGAATTCCCGAAGTGTGAGATATGTTGACGTGTATCCTTAGCCTTCAATGGCTCAGATTTAATTTGGGACATCGGGACGCCTGGCTAGTCATTAATCCTTGCATGAATTTTAAACTCTGACTATCCAAGAGCCTCTAATCTGAACTGTATACAGGATCTTTGCCATTGAAATATGAACCTGTCTTCTTGCCTATATTTCAGCCCGAAATGGAATGCTTTTGAATGTTGCACTTGGGTGCTTCCTATGCAGACCAAGAACATGGATGACTTGTTTCCCTTGATGATGTAGGATTATCTCTCCATGTCAACCAACTAGCTAGCCATCCACATCAGCACGTGCATTCAAGGCTGAAGAGAGGCACAACCCTCATTTTCAAATTGAATTTGAATGAATGTAATTAAATGTTTTAGGCTGTTGAGTCATGAGGCCATGCTTTGCACAGGTGTAGAAGTAGGTAGGGCTTAAATGTTTAAGGATGAGATCTAGATCTGATTTGTGGACTAGAGAGCCCATTTAATGCTATTGAATAGGGTAGGTGAGATTGGAGGGAAGAGCTCGAAGATCCCCCTCATGTAAAAGATCTTTTGGATCTCTTTTGTAGAGGTAGAAAAAAGGATAGAGTTGAGGAGAGATCATAGAGAAAGAGAAGCAAATGAGACCTTGTTACAGGCCATGCTCAGGAACACCTTGTAAAAATAGGCATTTTCCATTAATACAAAACAATAGTTTTTCCTACATGAACTCTGCTTTGTGTGAATGTCTTTTGTGTGTTCTGTTTATGCTGAAGATGTATGTTGTAGGTTTGCATTTGTAGGGAGTTGTTTGATTTTTAGGCTTGAGAGGTTCTTTGTGGTTTGATGCCAAGAGGGTGTGACAGAGTACTGTGGTCTCTGAGTACCAATGCATAGAAGAACTTCTGATCTCTACAGAGTCAGACAAAGACGTACCAGGCAAGGCACAGAAGATGAAATCATCAATTCAGGGAAGACCTTGGAGGTTGTTGAACACCTCAGGAGGCAAGGCTGTGTATAGGAGACATAGTTGCAGAAAAAAACTCTCTTTGAGTTCTGTAAATCTCTGCCAAGTGGGCATTGAGCCAGTGCAAGGAGTGCACAAGAGAATAAATCTACTGTGAGTTCAACAAAAGTTAGAATCAATGAGGATTCAAGACACTCTGCCAGGTGGGCATTGAGCAGGTGCAAGAGTGAACAAAGGAAGAACTCTATTTTGAGTTCATAAGGAGACAAAATCTCTGAGGAGTTCTATACAACTCTGCTAGGAGGGCATTGAGTCAGTGTGTAGATAGGAATAGGAAGAGAACTCTTTGAGTTCTATAAATTTGAAGAAGAATCCACTAAAGGATATTCACAGGGTTACTGAACACCCTAAAGACTCAACAATAGGTTGCTTGAGAAGACAGAGTGCTAGGAGGGCATCCAAATTCTCCATCTGAGGGAGAAGGGAAAAGGACTGAGTTCGTTAAGTTCTAAGTCTCAGAGAAGATCAGAAGAGATAGAACTTTGTGTGCGAAGACTCTGCAGGAGCGTAGAAGTCAGAATCCTTCAAGGATTCGAAAGGAGTAAGCTCAAGAGGAGTAGCATTTTTTATACGTGCAGGTGAGAACTCAAAGTTGTGGAGCTCATAGAGGAAAAAGAACAAAGTTCAAGGCCTTTGACAATTGGAAATTATTCCAAGTCTAGGAAGAAAGTGTGCACAAGCTCAGGAGGAGCAACAACTGCCATCGAATTCAGTCGAAGAGATCTGGACCGTTGAAGATTTCACATCCAGGGAGCAGTGGAAGAGCGCACAAAGCTGAAGAGATTCTGAGTAATTGGATCTCGCTCAGAATAGCTGATAGTCGTCAGATATATCGAGAGGAGCTCGAGGTTTAAACCCTCGTAAGTAGAGAGAAAGTCCCAAAGGAGTGTCGATATCGAGATTTCGATGTTCGAAAGTTCGTAGGTCCGGAGGATGAAAGTTCGGGCACTCAACATCAGAAGTCCTGAAATAGCGAAAGGGAATATGAGCTATCCATCTGTGGGAGAATAGGTGTTGCAAGGTTTCCCATATCGTGGATTCGGACATCGGGAGTGATAGAGGAAAGTCTTTTGACTTCGCGAGTAGCAAACGCTCGAAGAGATCAGGGCCGTCCATATGAGGAGGAGAGGTGGCAGCGATCGAAGGATCGATGAAGTGTTGAAGGGGTCCAGGATTTGGATCTTCTGAAATTGGAAGTTTGCAAGTTGAGAGCCCAAAGGTTGGGCACTCCAAGTCATGAAGTTGCAAAATTGCGAGGAGCAAGGATAGTCGTTGGATCCAAGTCGAGGGAGGACCGTTGGATCAGAGCCTCATCTCACATCATGCGTTTGGAGGTTCAGAGGTTGAAAGGACCTTGTCTCGACTGCAGAAGTCATAAAGTGTTGAGATCCAAGGCATGAAAGAACACGTGGCAGAACCACAAGGTGGGGCCCGTGTGATTGACAAGTGGACACGCATCACCTGGAGAAAGGAGTCAACACTCTATTGACTTCTCACATCTTTGGGATTCACAAAATAAGAGCATGAGAGATCAACCCTTTGACTTGTGAAGTCATAAAGTTGTGATGGGAGCTAGCGTTTAGCCTAGCCATTGGTCACACCTAGAGGGAGATGACAAGGAGGAGCCATACCCATATCGACATTTCGGGTATCATGAGTTTGGAAAGGAGGAGTCAGGAGCTTCGACTCACAAACTCACGAGATCACGAGGTTGCAACAAAGGACTTTGAGTTAGGCCCTTGGTCATATCATTGTGGTCACTTGGGGAAAATTAGAGCTCACACCTAGTGATGTTCACACAGGGGAGCTTTCGAAAAGGACCTATGGATCAATAACTAGAGATTCCAGCAGGGAGTCAAAAAGAGCCACTTCAGCTCATAAAATAGATTGAACGATCCTTAAGACTAGGAGGTCACACAACGACTCTATCAAGGTAGAGGTGGTGTATACATCATCATTTATGGTATCAGAGCTTGAATCTTGTCTGTAGATTTTAGGCAAGGGAAGCAAGGAGAAGGCAAAAGAAGACAGAGCATTAGAGACTCTGTGATGATTGTTTACAGGTAGGAAACAATCAAGAATATAGTTAGAAGGACTGTAGGAAGAGGCTAGAGACACTCAGGATCAGAGTGACAACAGTAGATTTTCTAGTAGGGCAGACAAGAAAAACAACATGGCTACTAAATGCTATACGAGTGCTGGAAGGAAAGACCTAGAGCTGATGAGAAAAGATGAATGGGATGAAGAACTTGCCGAGATGAGGGAAAGAATGGATGAACTTGCATTTGATATGCATTTGAATGCCAATTTGAGATGGGTATATGAATGGCCCATGGGGAAGCTGAAGGTAAAATCCAATCAAGGAGTTGATGGCTAGAAGGAAGTGTAGACTGTTGAGAGGATGGTTGAGGCATGCTAAAAACCTCAATGGACCAGAGGGAGTGGTTCAGATATGTGAACCAGAGACTGGGCGAAGCCTCAGTAGTGAGGATGAATTGGAATCAGCTGAAGATCTCAAGGACTGTCATGAGGACATCCCAGAAATTCCCAATTTCCAGGTGGGAAAAGAGTTAAGGTCACTGCGGGATCTCACAGACTGTCATGAGGATAGCTGGGGAATTTCATGTTTCCATGAGGGAAATAAGATGAGATTACTGCAGGATCTCATGGACTGCCGGGAGGGCAGTAGGAAAATCCCAATTTTCCAGATGTTGAAGGAAAATTTTCCTGCAGACAAGTAGATCTCCTCAAAGAGATAGACTCTTAAATCTAATACAAAAAGTTCTTATCATGGTCACTGACTTCCTTTTAGGACTACACAAACTAATGCATGAAGAGGAAGGAGGAAAGACGTACCTTTTACCGGTATTTGTCCCTGCACGCTCCGAGTTGAACTCCAATTTTGATCTCCTCAATAATCCCTATAGAAAAACAAAGTACAACCACTTCCTATTCTACCAAGATTAGTTCAAAGCAGACCTATCTGCTTAGAGACAAATTCATGTGATGTCAAACACAAATTAGAAAGAAACAGGCCAAGCATATTAAATTAATGAGGAAAAAACATTACTTACATCCATAGATGGAATGTAGCAGTTTCGTCAAGTTATCCTTGTCTAACCCTTGCTCAAAAGCTCCACGATCGGAATGACGATAGCTTCACTGATTAGCCTCCACTTCACTGTGTGTTCCCTATGAGATCATAGGTTTCATGCTTCTCATCCCTTCTCCAAATATCACTTATGAGATCATAAGTTTGGTATCATTCTTCATCCAACTCCCCCTTTCACCATGAGAAAGCTTGCTTATATAGCCTTGGAGAGGCCCAACTACTTGAGATATCTTTGGAGTAGGTTGAGGATTTTCCTCCTTGATTTATGGATCTTCCCTGAGATCATGGCTAGACTAGGGATTCGAATCCAACTACCTTCCAAGATTGAAAAGATCTTTTCCCCATTCATCTCAACAAACCAACTTCTACCCAAAATAGGTAGCGCTCCCTCAAAAGGGCCATCAGAGAATTATAGCGCTCCCAAGTAGGCTTTAGGGGGGTGCCAACACTCCTGAGAGTAGGAGTGCTCCTTCAAAAGGGCTGATACAGTGTTATAATGCTCCCATATAGTGTATAGGGGAGTGCCAACACTCTTAAGAGAGGTATAGGGGAGCGCTCTCCTCCAAAAACTCAGTTTTTTGGGTTCTTTCAGATGGCAAGAGGTTCATAAGCCCAGTTAACCATTCCTCCTCTTCCAAATCAAGTGTTTAATGTGTGTCAAGTGTCCTTCTCATTTCATTATCGGCACAACATAGGCATCATGGCAATATGCTTTCCTTGACACTTGTGAGCAAAATGTGACACTTGCGACACTTATAATGATGGCACTTGCGACACTATCAAAGTGAGTAATTTTGATGTGTAACACCAGGTGGGCATGGGAACAGAGATGGGACTATAAAAAAGTCTCATGGACTCAGAGATGAGTTCAAGTTAGCAAGGAATGGTGATGAATATGGGATCAGTTGAGCTCATAGTCTGCCAGGGAAGCAACAAAGAAGTCCCCATTTGCCAGGAGAGTAGGGATAAGAAGATGGGACTGTTTGAGAGTCTCATAAACTCAAAGGTGAGTTTGAATCATCCCGAGGAGATAATAGAGGAGGAATAGTCATATGGTTCTGCTAGCCATGTGAATGAAGATGATGACAAGTTAAAAACTTGCACCATCCGAAGGGAAGATCAGACGAATCTTCTAATGATTGGGGGAATTGGGATGTTCCTACCATTTGCCCAAGAGGAGGCAAAAATTTGTGTTGAAAATGTTAAAAAAGCAATAGCAGAAGTAGGACAGCTAGATGAGACTATCAAGGGAGCATTGGAGTAGACTTTGGGAGCTGCCCAAGTAGAAGAGGATGATGAGTATTTTGAGGAGTGGCTCAACACATTCATCCAGGAAGCTGAAAGGACTGCAACATTCGAGCTTACAGAAGTGGAGGAACAAGAAGAGGCAAACAACATTAGTTTTTCTAATCTATATGAACATATTGAAGCCCTGGAGAGAAGGGTGATAGTGCAGGACATGCACATCCAATAGGTGGGGTTGGAAGCAGACGAAGAAGGCATGGGAGATCACAGTCATCTACCTAATTGCAGAAAATTTTTGCAGCTAGGCAGACTGCAAAAATAGATCCAGCCACTGGCGTAGCTGGATGAAGTGATTGAGAGGATTAGGAGGCTAATGGTAGAGTCAGAAGAGACTATCATCAAGGAGAAGTTGAGAAGAAAAATAGCAGCAGCAACAACAACAACAATAGCAACAACAGCAGATAAATGGGGCAAGAAGGCTCCAGAAGATTGTTTGGGATCCAGGAGGATTTCAACAGCTGAGATGGGAAGCTCATGAGCAGGAGCTCATGAATTTTTCAGCTGATGAGTATGATGCAGGGGCATCTCTCCATGTCATCTAGCTAGCTAGCCACCCATGTCAGCGTGTGCATTTAAGGCTGAAGAGAGGTGCAACCCTCATTTTCAAATTGAATTTGAATGAATGTAATTAAATGTTTTAGGCTATTGAGTCGTGAGGCCATGCTTTGCATAGGTGTAGAAGTAGGTAGGCCTTAAATGTTGAAGGCTAAGATATAGATCTAATTTTCATACTAGAGAGTCCATTCAATGCTATTCAATAGTGTAGGTGAGATTGGAGGGAAGAGCTCAAAGATCCCCCTCATGTAAAAGATCTTTTGGATCTCTTTTGTAGAGGTAGAAAAAAGGATATAGTTGAGGAGAGATAAGAGAGAAAGAGAAGGAGTTGAGACCTTGTTACAGGCCATGCTCAGGAACACCTTGTAAAAACAGGCATTTGCCATTAATACAAAACAATAGTTTTTCCTGCATGAACTCTATGTTGTGTGAATGTCTTTTGTGTGTTTTGTTTATGCTATAGATGTATGTTGTAGGTTTGCATTTGCAGGGAGTTGTTTGATTTTCAGGCTTGAGAGGTTCTTTATGGTTTCATGGTAGGAGGTCATGACAGAGTACTGCGGTCTCTGAGTACCAGTGCATAGAAGCACTTTTGAACTCTACAGAGTCAGATAAAGATGTGCCAGGCGAGGCACAGAAGATAAAATCATCAATTCAGGGAATACCTTGGAGGTTTCTTAAAACCTCAGGAGGCAAGGCTGTGTATAGGAGACACAGTTGTTGATAGAAACTCTCTTTGAGTTATGTAAAGCTCTGCCAAGTGGGAATTGAGCCAATGCAAGGAGTGCACAAGAGAAGAACTCTACTGTGAGTTGAACAAAAGTTAGAATCACTGAGGATTCAAGACACTTTTCCAGGTGGGCATCGAGCAAGTGCAAGAGTGCACAAAAGAAGAAATCTGTTGTGAGTTTAGAAGGAGACAAAAGCTCTGAGGAGTTCTATACAACTCTACCAGGAGGGAATTGAGTCAGTGCGCAGACAGTCACAAGAAGAGAACTCTTTGAGTTCTAAAAATTTGAAGAAGAATCCACTGAGGGATCTTCACAGGGTTACTGAACACCCTGAAGACTCAGCAATAGGTTGATTGAGTAGACAGAGTGCCAGAAGGGCATCCAAATTCTCCATCTAAGGGATAAGGGAAAAGGACTGAGTTCATTAAGGTATGAGTCTCAGAGAAGCTCAAAAGAGATAACACTTTGTGTGCGAAGACTCTACAGGAGCACACAAGTCAGAATCTTTCAAGGATTTGAAAGGAGTAATCTCGGGAGGAGTAGCATTTTTTATATGCGTAGGTGAGAACTCAAAGTCATGGAGCTCGCAGAGGAAACAGAAGAAAGGTGGAGGCCTTTGACAATTGGAAATTCTTCCAAGTCTAGGAAGAAAGTGTGCACAAGCTCGGGAGGAGCAACAACTGCCGTCAGATTCAGCCGAAGAGATCTGGACCGTTGAATATTTCACATCTAGGGAGCAGTGGAAGAGTGCACAAAGCCAAAGATATTCTGAGCCATTGGATCTCTCTCAGAATAGTCGACAACTGTCAGATCTGTCGAGAGGAGTATGAGGTTTAAACCCTGGTAAGTAGAGCGAAAGTCCCGAAGGAGTGTCGATATCGGGATTTCGATGTTTGAAAGTTCAGGGGTCTGGAGGATGAAAGTTCGAGCACTCGACATCAAAAGTCCCAAAATAGCGAAAGGGAATCTAAGCTATCCATCTGCAGAAGGACAGGTGTCACGAGATCGCCCATATCGGGGATTCAGACATCGAGAGTCATAGAGGGAAGTATTTCGACTTTACGAGTAGTGAGGTCATGAAGAGATCAGGGTCATCCATATGAGGAGGACAGGTGGTAGTGATCGAAGGATCGACAAAGTGTTTAAGGGGTCTAGGATTCAGATCTTGTGAACTCAGAAGTTCGCAAGGTGGGAGCCCAAAGGTTGGGTGCTCCATGTCGCGAAGTTGTAAAATCGCGAGGAGCAAGGATAGTCATTGGATCATGGTTGAGGGAGGACTATTGGATCAGAGCCTCATTGCACATTGCTTGTTCGGAGGTTTGAAGGTTGAAAGGACCTCGTCTCGACTGTAGAAGTCACAAAGTGTTGAGAGCCAAGGCAAGGAGGAACACGTGGCAGAACCACAAGGTGGGGCCCTTGTGATTGACAGGTGGACACGCGTCACCTGGAGAAAGGAGTCAACACTCTGTTGACTTCTCACATCTCAGGGATTCGTAGGATAAGAGCATGAGAGCTCAACCCTTTGACTTGCAAAGTCATGAAGTTGTGACGGGAGCTAGTGTTTAGCCTAGCTATTGGTCACGCATAGAGGGCACTGACAAGGAGGAGCCATACCCGTATCGACATTTCGAGTATCGTGAGTCTGGAAAGGAGGAGTCAGGAGCTTCGACTCACAAACTCATGAGATCGCGAGGTTGTGACAAAGGACTTTGGGTTAGGCCCTTAGTCATAGTGATGTGGTTTCTTGGGGAAAAGTGGAGCTCACACCTAGTGTTGTTCGCACAGGGGAGCTTCCGAAAAGGACCTGTGGATCAATAACTAGAGATTCCAGCAGGGAGTCAAAAAGAGCCACTTCAGTTCATAAAATAGATTGAACAATCCTTAAGACTGGGAGGTCGCGTAGCGACTCTGTCAAGGCAGAGGTGGCGTCTTCATCATCACTTGACAACTATATGTGATAACAACAGCGATATCCAATCTATTGATTTCTTTGATATGCAATGAATTGTTGTAACCTTTATCCTTGGAACAAATGCTATATTTAAGCCATATCTAGTTGGTTAGAGATGGTTGAGTACGAATAAATGAAGTTAGACAACTAACCAAGTCTGTAACTCATCTTTTAATTAGGAAAATAAAATAAAATTTAATCATTTATTAACATGTACGCCACTTTACTTTGCGAAACCCATGTATATACTTGTTACATAACTATCAGGGCGCATACAAGTTTCAAAAAAGTGGTTTTTAGAAAATCTCAAGGAAGTATGGGAAGAGGTGCCTGGAAATAGGATAGAGACTAGGCCAATAATATCATCAATTCTTAAATGGTGGGAATTTATGCTATAATAGATGCCCCCTAATGTGTGGGGTTAGAAGAGGAACTAATGGTTGAAACACATTATAAGTATTCATAGATAAGTAAGACAAGGTGAAGGTCCTCTAAATATAATACAAGGACAAGCATCAATGATAGAAACAAGTTAGAATACTCAATTCTTGATGCGTGCATACCCATGATCAGGTGTGATTACAGGCATGGCCACCAATCAAGCACAATATGGATCCATGAAGAATGTATATATAGAAATTAGTTATCGTGGCCACATAAGAGATGCATGGTGGATCCATGTAAAAATAGATCATATCCATGAAAGAGACATACAATGGATGTACATCTCATAATAAATGAAGGATGTATGGGAAAAAGAGATAGATAAATGATCCTTCACAAGTACCAATGTGAGGAGTGGTATTGTCCAATCACAACTTGGGAAATAACATAAAATAGGTGATGCTACTATGTTCCCTATGTCTTGAAACAAACCCATGTGGTACGAGTCTACACTATGTAAACATATGCGTTGAAATCGAACAAAGTGAGACACCATTTGATTACCACTCATTGATGTATATTGTTAACAAACACAATAAAACCCACTGATAATGATAATGGGCGTTAAGGTACCTACTACAATATAAAAAGTGTTGATGCAGGAGCATCTCTCCATGTCAGCTAGCCAACCAACCAGCCACGTCTTGCGTGTGCATTCAAAGCTGAAGAGAGAGGCACAACCTCATTTGAAATCTGAATTCAATGTAATTAAATGTTTAATATGTTGAGCTAGGAAGCCATGCCTTTGTGCAGGCATTAGGTAGATCGGCCATTAATGTTTGTAAGGATGAGATCTAGATCCAGATGTGGACTAGATAACCCATTCAATGTAATTGAATAGGATAGGTAGATTGGAGGGAAGAGCTCGAAGAGCCCCCTCAGGTAAAAGAGATTTTCATATCTCATTTTGGGAGTTAGTAAAAGTGGAGAAGAGGAGAGCCAGAGAGAGCTCGAGAACACCTTGTAAATATAGGCATTTGCCATTTTTAATAAAAAGAGCAGTTTTTCCTGCATGAATTATGTGTTATGTGGATGTTTGTGGGTGTTCTTATATGCTGTAGATGTATACTATAGGTCTGCATTTGCAGGAGTGTGTTTGATTTCAGGTGAAGGTCTTTGAGGCTTCACACCAGGAGGGTGTGACAGAACGTTGTTGGTTCTGAGAGCCGTGCATAGAGGATGCACTTATGAACTCTACGGAGTCAGACAAAGATGTGTTGTGGCACAAGGACTAGAGTCAACAACTCAGGAGGAAGACTTCAAGGTTGCTGAACACCTTGGAGGCAAGGCTATGTGGGAGAATACACAGTTGCAGACAAAAACTCTGAGGAGTTATGTAGAGCTCTGCCAGGTGGGCATTGAGCACAGGCACAGGGTGTAGTTGGAGGAACTCTATTGTGAGTTCAGATAGAAGCCAGAATCATTGAGGATTCGGTGAAGCTCTGCCAGGTGGGCATTGAGCCAGTGCAAGTAATGCAAAAAGATATAACTCTGATGTGAGTTCAAGAAGATATAGAATCACTGAGGATTCTGAGAGCTCTGTCAGGTGGGCATTGAGCGGGTGCATAGAGGCATAGGAGAAAGGAGACAGAACTGTTGAAAATTATGTGGAGAAGATACTCTGCCAGGAGGGCGTTGAGTAAGTGTGCAGATAGGCACAAAGAAGCGAAGAGAACTCTTTTGAGTTATGTGAGTTGAAGAAGAATCCACTAAGGGATATTCACAGGGTTTTTGAACACCCTAAAAGGCTCAGCAAGAGGTTACTGGAGTAGAAGGATAGCGAGGAGGACATCCATATTTCTCCATCTATGAGAGAAAGGAACAAGGATGAGTTTCTATGGAGGTCAAAGCTGCAGAAAATCTCAAGAGAGATAGCACCTGCGTGTGTGTGTGAGGACTCTACAAGGAGTGCAGTAGTCAAAGAATCCTTTAAGGATTCAAGAGTAAAAGCTCAGGAGGAGTTAGCATTTTTATACACGTGGTGAAGCTCAAGTTAAAGGAATTCATAGAGAGAAGGAGGAAAAAGGTTGAGGCCTTTGAGAACTGGAGATTCTCCCAAGTCCGGGATGAAGAAGTGCGCAGAAGCTCAAGGAGGAGCAATGACAACCGTTGGATCGACGAAGGAAAGAAGATATGGACCATTGGTTTACACGTCCAGGAAGGTGTCAGGAGAAGCGCACAGAGAGGGAGATCGAAAGCCGTTGCATCTCATTTAGAAATCCCATCATCCATTGGATCAGGAGAAGATTCTCAGATTTTAGTCTCTGGAGTGTGCGCAGGAGAGGAGATTGTGGACCGTCGGATGTTCACACAGAATCTCGTCAGCCATTGGATCGGGAGAGGATGATCAGAGTTTAGCCTCTGGAGGAGTGCACAAGAAGGACGGATCTGAACTGTCAGATCTTGAACAAACTTCCCGTCAGCCGTCGGATTGGATAGGAGCTACACAAGGTTTACCATTGGGACTTCAGCCATCGACATATCGATAATCACAAGGACAAGAAAGTTGAGACACTTCAAGTCTCGAAACACCTGGAAGATTTGGACCGTCCGTTAGTGGAGACACGTGGCAGAGATCGAGGCATTAGGAGTCAGGATATCGACATTCCCATGGACAGGAGATCGGGTAAGTCCACTTTGAAAACCCTGACACAAATCTGAGCCATCCATTTGGGGAGACAGGTGTCAGAAATCCAGAGAGAGTCGGGATATTAGGCATCATGAAATCGGACTTCCTGAGGTCGAAAAAGTTGGGACATCACAAGTCTCGAAACCCCGGAGAGATCATGGCCATCCATCAAAGGAGGATGCGTGGCAACAATTAGCGCCATCGGGGAAAGTTTCGACAGGAAGTTGTTGATCGGTGTTTGGGTCATCGAGATATCGGGGATCCTGGTGACAAGGTGTTTCTGCATTTTGGATTCGCGAAACTCGAAACCCCGACAAGGAGGCAGGTGTCATTGTGGGCCAGCTGTCAGCAGATTAGAGAAGGGAGAAAGATCCATTGTGTGGGGGACAACTGTCAGCCTATCAGGATTTGGAGGATCAGGAATCCCATGAGAAATTGCATTTTGGCATTGAAAACCCTGTAGCCCCGACGAGTGGTAATACTGCGGTCACGGGGATAACAATCATATTGGCTAGGAGCCTAGCCAGGAGGGCTAACGAGTAAAAATCACATTGGGATTTGAGGGTTCGTGAATCTTGAGGATGATTTCATTTTGGCATTGAAAAGTCCGAAACCCTGATGGGGGACAAGGCTGCGGACTTGTGAGATAAGGGTCACGAGGACCAATAGCTTAGCCTGGAGGGCTAATGGGGATTGGAGAGCATCAGGAAATTAGAACCCAAAACCCCAACAGAAATACATAAGGCTGTGGTCTTATGGGAAGCGGTCACATGGACCAAAGGGCATAGCCAGGAGGGGCTAAGGCCGGAAGAGAGCTCATCGGTGATCGGGGATTCAAGAGGTAAAGAACTCTTGACGAAGGAGAAGATGAAAACCTAAAATTAAGATCAGGAAAAGAGTGTGGTCATGTGTAGAAGGCCATGTGGGTGAGAAGGACCTGTGGATCGAGTTTTTAGCAGAGATTCCACGGAGGAATCGAAAGAGCCGCTTCGGCTCGAAAAATGAATTCAGATCGATCCTAAGAGCGAGTGAGTAGAGGTGTGGCTAAAATTTCACCTGCATCAAGTGTGAATAGAGGATTTTATGTCAAACACCGAATAGAATCCATCAATCTGGGAAAATTGATGTATTCCCACTGTATATAGCCAGGGAAACTTCCACTAATGACTAAAATCCCCAAGGTACTAATAGTGACTCTAGATCCCTATCCCAGAGCAATATGTGTTGAAGTAAATAAGAAGAGATCCACTAGAAGGAGGGAATTAAGGAATCCCGCATAAACCAACATGAGTAGAATAAGGAAAAATATTTGGAAGGAATCAGATGAAAAATGGAAAGGACCACCATGAAGTACGTCTCCCCCGCATACTAGCTATAAATGTTGGGTAGGTGTTATATTATTTTCGTGTGTGGGGGGGGTGCATCATATTTGATGAATACATATGACAATCTCTCCCTTATTTTCTCTTTGTTTCATGTGAACCGAGTGATTTCCTAGGGGGGGAGTATTTCCCCCCCCCCCCTAGATTACATGGAGTGTTCATATTTTTAGGGGGTGTTTTTTGGTATTTTAGCATTTTTTCTATTTTTAGCAGTTTTATAAATTAATATTGGATTAAGGGATTATAGTTTTGGTAGTTGTGGAATACCTAAAATAATGTGTATATATTGTATTGCGAATGGTGAAATTAATAAAATGAAGAGTTGAGAGGTGCGATGCCCCAAAATTGTTTTTGGGGGGCAATTTTTTCTATTTTTAGAGATTTTATAAATTAATCTTAGATTAAGGAATTAGGGTTTTGGTTGATATGGAATACCTAAAATATTGTATATATATTGTATCATGAATGGTGAAATTAATACGATGAAGAGTTGAGAGTTGCAACACCAAGGAAGGTTGATTTTCTCCTGGTTAAGGGTTTCCAACATAAATCTTTGTTTACGATATGTGGGAGCCATTGATTAATTTATATTTTTCTTAGAATCTGTATGAATTGATTTACTTCACAGGTTTAAAACATACATGTGGTATTAGAGCATGATTTAGGATTTAGGGAGAAGCCATTGTTGTTGAGGGTTTGGCTCAATCTTGATAGATCAAGTTTATCTTGGGTCTATGATAAACTTGGGTTCAATGGGAGCCTTGCAGTGGTGATTCATGTGTTGAAAGAGAATGGCGAGCAATTATAGAATTGAGATTTAGAAGTTCAATGGTAAAAAAATTGAGTTATGGAAGCTCAATATGGAGGAACTTCTTGTAGAAAAAGAACAATGGATTGCTATGGATCCTGGTACATGACCTACTCGTACACAACCTGCTAGTACAGAAACTACTAGTACTCAATATACTAGTATGTCCCGAGAAGACTGGCAGAAGATGGATAGAAGAGAAAGGAGTATGATTTGTATCTTCATAGATGATTTACTTTTATTGAATGTATTGGGATAATCTATAGCCAATGAAGTATGGGAAAATTTTGTGAAATTGTATCAGTCAAAGTTGCTAGTAAACAAGTTTTTTCTTCAAAAGTATTTGTATCATCTTAGTGTAGAAGATGGAGATTATATGAAAAAACATCTAAATGCATTTAATAATTTGGTAAGTCAACCTAGATCTATTAATATTACACTTGCAAAAGAAGATAAGTGTATTACTTTGTTATTTTCTTTTCCAGACTCCTGGGATAATCTAGTTGTAGAAATTGGTAGTACTACTAAATATACATTGAAGTAAAAGGATGTGGTTTCATTTTTGTTAACAGAAGATCTGAGATGGAAAATAGTGGATAGTAATACAACATATGCTTTATCTATAAGAGTTCATTCCCAA
>SNQJ01S0032047.1:32885-44059 GCA_010110895.2 Picea sitchensis
ATGTTGCGCAGGACTAGGACATCCTATTCTGGTTTAGAAAGTAGATCCGACTAAAGATAGGACTCAGATACACATTGTAATTTTTGATCAATTGTATCGAAGGGGTTCCCTCTTTAAATAGGAGGAAATCATCATTCGATAGATCCAAGTTTTAGGTATTGAAAGAGCTTCAGAGAGAGGGACGCATTTCATTTCCAGATTGTAATGTGATATTTTGATAGATGAATAAAAGACTGCTTTGAGTATATTTCTCTAGCTTTCCCGTTCCAGGGGAATCTTGTGAGAAGGGAGGGCCCACCTTCTTCACAAGATTCACCCGTTAGTTTTAGAGTGTGTTAGTATAATTTCTGTTTTGATTAACTTTCATATGCTGAAACACTACTTTTAATGAATTCTTCTTTACTGAAACACTACTGAACTCTGTCTTGTTAAGAAGTTTGGTTTATTGAATATTACATTCTTTTCATTAGCAATCTTGTGTGATGATTTTATGAGGCTAGCCAGAGACTGGGTTAAGGGTTCCTGCTCAGAAAGGAAGGAATCAGATTATCTTGATCTCCATAGATTTCAATTAATTATGCAAGTGTGCTAGCCAGAGACTGGGTTAAGGGTTCCTGCTCAGAAAGGAAGGAATTAGATTATCTCATTCTCTATAGATTTTAATTACTTCTGCAAGAGTGATAGCCAGAGACTTGGTTAAGGGTTCCTGCTTAGAAAGGAAGGGATTAGATTATCTTGTTCTCTGTAGATTTCAATTATTTCTGCAAGAGTGCTAGCTAGAGGCTTGGATAAGGGTTCCTACTGTAACGACCCTAAATTGATAAATGATTAAGATTATTAAGTAAGAGTTAATTAAAGAATAATTGAGGATTAACTAAGTAATAATAATCTAACTGAAGATCACAGTTAATGACCTGTGACATAAATTTAAGAGATCAAAAAGAAAAGATATAATAAGAGTTGTGTATGCCTAGGGGGTGGCCTATGCAGAGCGGGATAGCCCAGAAATCTCGAGACGATAAAATATTAAAGGGGAATGTAGGACGGAGGACGGGGGAGGTTATGGAGTAATTGTGTGAGTCGGCAGGGAGGAAGAGGGGACGCGAAGAGGGGGATGTGCGCACCATTCGGCGGGGATGGATGCTGCGGACTGTATTGCTGAGCCAGTTGTATTGGCCAAGAGCCATTGCATTGTGCCATGAGCAGAATTTCTATGCACTGTGGTATTTGCTGTGCACTGTGGTATTGGCTATGAGCCTATTGTATTCTCTGTGGACTGTTGGCTTGCTGGGAGCAAGGAACAGAGTGTTCTGGATTGTGGCTTTTGATTAGGGGAGGCACCGAGTTGCTGTAGGTTTTGGGCACAGAGGGCCAGGATATCCGTAGATATCCTGGAGCTAGGTAGTTTTCCTAGTTGGCAGGGAGGACAGTAGTTTTGGGCAGTTATTTGCTTGTTTGTGGCAGGGTTGATCTGTGTAGCAGCAGGCATCAAGAAAGCAACAACAATTAGCATCAGAACCAGGTACTTTGTTAAGTTATGTATTTATTTCTTTCTGTCATGAAATCAATATTTATTGATAAATCTAAGTTATTCAAGTTGTTGTTATGAGAATCACTATTATGCTAAGAAGATATTGTTTCAGTTTACCAAATAAATCATTTATGAATCTTAATGATGTTTAGAAGTATATGGGCATTACACCTACTCATAAAGAAAGGAATCGGATTATCTTGTTCTTTGTAGATTTCAATTAATCATACAAGTGTGCTAGCCAGAGACTTGGTTTAGGGTTCCTGCTCAGAAAGGAAGGGATCAGATTATCTTGTTCTCTGTAGATTTCAATCATTCCTGCAAGTGTGCTAATAAGAAATAAGGCTAAATGTTCCTACTCAGAAAGGAAGGAATTAGATGACCTTGTTCTCTGCTAGATAGAGTTAACATTCTCTGCATTACTGTTTTCATGAAAGAGTGTTTATTAGAAATAAGGTGCTGAAGTCTCTGCTTGAGAGTAAGGGTCCTGTTCTCTAGTTACAGAATAGTTATTCTTTCATGTTGCAATTCATCTTTTAATGTAATCCAGGATTCTTTAGATTAATCTTTAATATCTGCAATAGGTAAGTTGCTTTCCTGTGATTTAAGTTAGAACTTTAGTTCATTCAGGGCAAGTGTGATTAATATAATTTTCTTTACTACAATTTTAAGTTTCTTTTGGAATTGAGCATATATAGTGCATGGTTATCTTTGAAATAAACAAACTACCCTGGGTTGACAATTTATGTATCACTTGATTGTTTGAATTATTTGAGCAATTATAGTGACCAACAAGGGGCAACCCTAGTTTTGGTCAACAGAACTTGGTGCAAGGTACTATTCCTTCACAGGAAATGACAACTGGAGTTTTCTCCACATAGGGTCTTTGGAATCCTTGGTAGGGATCAGTTCCCTCACAAGGGATGCCAGTCTAGGGAAACTCCTTCCATACTCAATGAAACTCCAGGCAGGGCTCTGTACCTATGCCCATCAGATTGGCTGGGGGCATCCCCTTCAAAGGTCATCAGAACACAATGTAGAGAGAAATCCCTACACAAGATATGTCATCCAATTACGGGAGTCAGTCAATGATACCTCAACAGATGCAGTTTCCCCATGTTGGTCAAGGCCACGATTTCTACGAAAACCCTCGCTAGCATTCCAACTTTTCATGGCAACCTGGTACTAATCAAACTCTAGGACCTTCTTTTCCTGTGAATAGTTCACAATTGAAACTATCATTTTTGGAAATACTAAATATACCATACTTGTCGAGATTACTGAATGACCCAATCTGTCATGATCCGCATTGGCCCCCCATGCCAACTAAGTTTCCTTCAAATATTCTAGAATTTGAGGGAAATCCTGGCGAGGATCCAGGTGATCATGTGATGAATTTTCATTTATGGTGCTCATCAAACTCATTGAATGGAGAATATTTCCAGTTGCACCTTTTTCAATGCACTCTTATAGGAGGTGTTGTGAAATGGTATATTGAGCTCGATCGCTTGAGGTACTCTTACTTCAACGACTTGGAAATGGTATTTTTGAACCATTTCCAGTTACCTGTGAGATACGATGTCGACACTGAATTGCTGGGCAACTTTGAGAAAACCAAGGCCAACCACATCTCTGATTATATCTGAGAATGGTGGTGTAGAAAGATATTAATTAAGGTTAGAGTCCTTCCTTCTTACTTGCTTGAGTGGTTCTTGAAGTCTTGGTGCCCTGTGTATCCAAGGATGTAGCGACTTCAGAAGTGTTTTCAGAGGAGGAAGAAATTATGAGAGAACAAAATCGTGAACTGATCTAATCTCAGTTCGACATGCTCTATGAGATATTTCTAGATGCACCATGTTCTACTATCGATAAGGCCAAGAAAAAGTCTGGACCCCATGCTGACGGTATTTTGGGCTCAACACAAAGAAATTCCATGGACCTGTTGTCGAATCAATTGCAACAATTGTCAATACAATAGATTGTGGCCAACCAGACTCCAATTTTGGTTGTTCCCCCTACCTAGAGGTCATATGTACATAGTGTGTAATCAAAAAAACCTAAGGCCAACCAGCAGCCTAAGGGAAATAAGAAAAAATGAAATAAGAACGGAAAAGGGGATAAAAAGGCTACCAATAATGTTGGAGGGGGGAAAATGGATAAGAAGAAGTCAAATTATCTATGTAATCTTTGCACGGAAGACCACCGACTCATCTGTTCCCTTGGATTATGAATCCTAGAAGCTATTGGCACAAAAAAAACTTGTTGTGCTGACGAACCCTTTTCCACAAGGTCAAAACATGGCTTAGGATTCCACATCCATGAACGCGGCAGGGAGAATTCAAGAAACCCCCCGTGCCTACCAATAACAACCCGACCATGAATATTTACATGATGAATGTCAAGGCTCATTTAACGACCAGGGGTCGAGACTATGGAATGTTGGAATCTCTCGAGAAGGGAAAGGAAGCCACTAACCCATCGGATCCTCTCCAAATTGAGAAGGTGGAAAGAGAAACGATGATGTGCATCCCTAAAGGTGCATTTAAGAAGGTTGCTCATAATCCAAATGCAAGGGCCTCCCAGAACTACTACGTTGTAGAATATTTGGCATAGACCCATTGCATGATATCTACTTTGGATGTCCTCCAAAGTTTCGCCTCATAGAGAAAATCTCTGTTGTCTGCCTTGGGAGCGGAAGAGACTTGTAACCCAAAAGCGATTGTTTTTTATCCAACCAACTTAAAACCTCATCTTCCTCACAATGTTTCCTTTCAGATAGTAGTGGCTTACACCACGAAATATTTTATGTGGAACATTTTCTATATAGTGGTTGATGAGGGTGCCTCAACTTGTTTCATTTCGTTGGCATGTTGGAAGGCCATTGGCCATATTGAGTTGTCTCCATCACCTACTTTTCTTATGGCATTTGATGGTCGGTCGTTTAGACCACACAGAATTATTTCTTCCTTCCCCATGCAGTTGGGAGGTAAAACTATGTGTGTCTAAGTGGAAGTGGTCCATGCACCTCTCGACTACAACCTGTTGTTAGGAAGAAGTTGGAATTATGTGATGCATGCAGTGGTTGCTACAGTTTTTTGGGTCTTGTGTTTTCCGCACAAGGGTCAAATTATGACCATCGATTAGTTGTCCTTCTCTCATCCTGACCCTTCATCAGGGGCTTCCATGGTCCCGATGATTGATAATCCACACCCTGGCACTATCAACTTAGGTGTCAGTTTGTTTCCGTCATTGATGGAAACCTTTGATTACCCTCCACCTTCTAGTGATGTAAGTCTTATATCAGCTATTATTGACTAGCCAAGGGCTGCAATTTTGCAAGTATCGTCATTTCAAACGAGCTACTTTAACGATCTGTGGACTTTACCTTCCCCATTGGCTTTGATGGAATGGATAGGGAATTGTGGCATGGTCATGCCCTTATCCATGGCTGAATTTTTCTATAGCATTGTCCAGCAGACTTCGGCCAAGCCCGATTTGGCTCCCTCAAAAGAGCTAGATCCAGTTCTCAAGCTTATTTGGGATCAAGGTTCTCTTTCCACTCAAGATCCTTTATAATTTATCTTTCCCTCTGACGAGGTGATTCTTGAGGCAATGAGTAGTCCTGATAGAGCATGGGATGATCTACATCATAGACATTACTTCCTTCCTGACTTAAGGAGAATAGAGGCAAGAGAATGTGTTTCGACCATGAATGGAGATAATTCTTGTCCTATCAATCCTATGGCTACGCAAAGAGTTTACACTGAGGGTAACATCTAAAGCATTCCTACAATGATTCCAATCGATATCTCTAAAACCCCTGGTGTTGTGGAGAATTTTTTTGTCAGAGTGGATTGCTCCCTCAAAGAGATTTCAACTTACAATGATTTATTCAAAGAATTCTGCGACATTTTTGCTTGGTATTATGAGGAAATTCTAGGCATAAACCCACAAATTGTCTAGAATGAAATTATGACTTATCCTGATGTCGAACTAGTCTGACAGAAGCTTCATCTGGTAAATCCTCAAAAAGAAGCAACAATAAAGGAAAAAGTAGAAAAAATTCTCAAAGTTGGTTTTCTCTACCCTGTACAGTTGACGGAATGGGTGTCAAACCAAGTTTTGGTTAACAAGAAACAGGGCATGATTCATGTGTGTATGGACTTCCGTGATTTGAATCAGGCCTGTCTAAAAGACAATTTCCCTACCCTGTTTATCGATCATATTGTCGATGAATGCACAGGTTGTGAGGTCTTTTCATCCATGGATGGCTTCTCAAGATACAATCATATTCAAATCAAACCCGAGGGCCAACATAAAACAACTTTTATTTTTCCTTGGGGAATGTTCACGTATTTTAAAATTCCTTTTGGACTAAAGAATGATGGAGCTACCTTTCAACATGCCATGTTGTTTTCTTTTCATGACCTTAGACACATAGTCAAGGTGTATCTTCATTATATAGCATCATTCTCTCACAAGAGATCTGATCATCCCGCCCATCTCCGACTAATCTTTGAGCGATGACACTACTATGGGATTCGCTTGAATCCTAACAAGTACAATTTCTACATGACCTCAGGTCGTCTTTTAGGTTTTATTGTATCGACAATAGGGATCATGGTCAATACTATCAAGGTTGAGGAGATAGTTCAATTGCCTCCCCCATGCATGATACCCCAACTTCAGAGCTTATAGGGGAAGGCAATTTTTCTTCGTTATTTTGTCACGAATTACATCGATATCACTAAAGGGTTTATGTATCTCTTAAAAAAAGGGGTCCCATTATATTAGGATGAATCTACTCAACACTCCTTTGAAGTGTTGAAACACGCCCTGTCATCTACCCCTCTGCTCCATCCTCCTGACTATAACAGAGATTTCTTGTTGTATTTGGCTACTGTGGAGTCGACCATCATAATATTCTTAGTTCAAGAAGATGATAAGCTCAAAGAGAATGTTATATATTACCTTATCCGAGGCCTAGTTGGAAGAGAACTCAACTATTCTCATGTCAAGAAACCTACTTTGGCAGCAGTTCATGCTATCCAATGGTTTTGTCACTACATTTTTCTTCGCAATACCATTATCATTGTCATCATCAACCCTTTCCAATACGTGTTAACATGATGAGTCATTGGTGGAAATATTAGTATATGGATAGTCATCTTACAGGAATTTGACTTGGATTTTGTTTCGGTGAAATCAAAAAAGTCATTGGTCTTTGCTGAACTCATTTCAAAACTTCCGGTTGAGTCTAGTGATATCATGCTCGAAGAGTCTCTTATTAAGGGATATATTTTTCTAATCCCATCTTCAGACCCCTAGTATGAATATATACTTGTGTATCTCCAGTCTTTGAAGTGCCCCGCTTCTGCTTCCCACGATGAGCGTCGACGAATTCGACAGCGGGCATGAAACTATCTTATACTCGATGACACTTTGTATCATCAAGATGTGGATTGAATTCTTCATTGATGCCTCATCCATGAAGAAGAAGAGCTCATTTTGAATGAATGACACACTAGATCATGTTGTGGTAATTTGTCTGGGTTGTCAACAACCCAAAATATTCTATGTGCAGGTTACTTATGCCCCTCGTTAATCAAGGATTGTGTTGAGGCAGTCAAGAAGTGTCACCCGTGCTAGATATTTTTTCAGAAGATGCAAGCACATCCTGCTCTTATGTTTCCATTCATTTTTGTTGGTCCTTGCACCAAGTGGGGGATTGACTTTACTACATGTCATCTGGGGTTATCCATGGGGAATCATTATATCACCATAGCAGTAGACTACTTCACAAAGTGGGTCGAAGCTATGCCAATGTTTAGTAATGATGGAAAAATTGTGGCTCTTTTCATCTTTAATCAAATAGTAGCAAGGTTCAGTATCCCGAAAGATGTTTTCTCTGACCATGGTAGTCACTTCCAAAAAAAAATGATGACTTGGTTAACGTCAAATCTTAGGTTCAAACAAGAACATTCATCACCATATTACCCACAAGAGAATGACCAGGTTGAAGCTGTGAATAAGTCTCTCAAGACTATTCTTCAATGAATAATCAATTCTTCCAAGTCAAATTGGCATTTGATGTCATATTTAGTGTTGTGGGCCTACTGAACATCTGTGAAGACTGCCACTAGTTTTTCACCTTTTCAACAAGTATACAATATGGAGGCAGTCTTACCTATTGAGTGTCAGATTCCTTCTTTAAATTTGGTAGTGGAATTACTTTCAGACACTTCATTGCTTGAGGAACACCTTCTATAAATTGAGCAATTCGATGAGCAACATCGTGATGCATCCTTAGCCAATGAGGCTCATAAGAAACTAGTCAAGTGTTAGTATGATCAGTCTGTTTATCCTCATATTTCCTCCAAAGGCAATATTTCCCTGGTCTATGATCACGACAAAGATCCCCTGGGGGAAGGCAAGTTCAAACCCATGTGGTTTGGACTGTTCATTATGAAAGAGGTCAAGAATGGCACTTACTGACTGGTTGATTTTGAGGAAAATGCTTTGGCAGAGCCTAGAAATGGGCTCTACCTCAAGAAGTACTACTCTTAGGTTGGTCACCTAAGTGACTTCTTATATATATGTATAGCTTCTTGTACATTTTTTGTCTTTTTTGTTTTGTGGACATGTAGTTATTTATGTCTTCTTTTTCACTATGGTAGATTTCAGGTGAATCAGAGGTGTATTTTGGGTTCATGGACGATGCTAGATGACACACTCAAAGGCTTTCTTCCACATCCTGCGACACTACAAACAATGTTTCTGAATACAGTGCAGTGATAGAATTGATTCATGATGCTTTGGAACATGGAATTTCTCACCTCCGGTTCTACCTAGATGCTCAGTTGGTTGTGTCCTAGTTAAATGGGGTTTACCATGTTTATGATCCCACTTTTCACCGACGATTCCTTAGGGTACATCTCTTAGAATGATAATTCGATTACATTACATATATCTATGTTTCTAGGAGATTTAATCATTTAACATATACTCTATCTAATCAAATTTTAGATTAGCATGTTGAACACACATAAAAGAAAATCACACACATACACATGTAAATACATTTTTAAAATGACAGTCATAAGAAAAAAAAATGTAAATATATATATATATATCTCCAAAATAGTTTCATGAGTACATAGGTGGGAATGAATTCCTCAAAAGTGTTCAGTATACATCGTTGGGATTATGCGCTAAAAATTACATATACAAAAAGTGCCCTCAACACATCAATGGTCTATGTTATCTATGCATAGGGCCTATTGGCCCTGCCATAGTGTACAACGGTGTTAGACAAATGCCAGAATAACTTGAACCAAGTTTTAGGCATACCTACTACATGAGGTTTCATATAAGGGGGGAGATCCTCGATCTCAGCCATAGGTATAGTACGAGTGAGCGCAGTGAGGTTGCAGCCCACTCATTGGAGAACTCTATTAGCCTCTTTGACTGGGGGTCCCCTTGCAGCTGTTGGTCCTCTGGCTGTTGTTGGTCCTACCTCAGGTCAAGGACATCGTCAAGTCCTAGAGAAGTCTGTTGGTCGCACAAGCCCCACATATGTACATAATAGATACACAAGTTAGTACTCTATACACACATAAAATAGATATATATAAAAAAAAAATAAAAAAATTAAATAAACTTTAAAAATTATGTTACCCATCTTACCTCACTCCTCATCAGGAGGCACAGACATGTCCAAGTCTCTAGTGAATTTTATCCCGACATATGGGTAATCTTTGATCACTGGGCTCTATCGTGCCCACCAGTCAAAGAATTTGTCATCAAAGGCCTCTATGGTTCTCCCTCCACCTTGTTAAGGCAAAAACACTACCCACCTGGTGACTACTGGGAAGGAGGCTACATGCCCTCATACCATCTCTCTAAGACTAATATAGGGCACCCTCTCAAATAAGAAGGAGCACAAAATGGTACCAAACCTGAAGTTCTTGTTAGTATGTCGCCGACACTCTATAAGTTGTCTCTTCATGCATATCAGCATGGTCATACTTCAATAAAAAATGTTGGCCTCCAAACATTGAATAGCACAATGCATATGTGCCCGAAAGGCCTGCTGAAGGGCTGTGTATCCAGTAATCCACCCGATCAAGAGTAATATCACATGCATAGATAGGTTAGTGATCTTGTGGATTGACACATGAGAACCTAGTTTCTTTGTTAAGCCCTAAATAGTGGCTCATTACCCCTTAATTGGGGCATATTACATTAGTAATTTTATTTTATTTATGTTGGCTTGAGTCCATTAGTTGTAATTGTACCTCTTAGTCTCCTATATATACCAAGGATACATTTTCATTTGGAATCATCTTGTATTTGTACATTTATGTGGGGTATAAGGAGGTTGCCCCCTCGAAGAGGCTTATTACCTAAAATTTTCTCTTTTTCAAGGCGTTGAGTGAATATTCTGAGGTTTTTCTATGCTATATTGATATTCGGTTCTTAACATATTGTATCAGAGCTCAAGGTCTTGGGGTTTCACTGCTACATCTCAGACACCTAGGAATTTTCACTGTAATTTGTTTTCTAAGATGTTTCAGAAGGAACCCTTTGGAGGATATTTAGTATACGGATCAAGGTATGTTGGGTTACAATTTCATATCCCGAGACCTTATAATTTAGGAGATACAACCTGTGTAATATAGGGTTCTGGAATCATCCTAA
Organism: Picea sitchensis; assembly: GCA_010110895.2. Classification (NCBI taxonomy): domain Eukaryota; kingdom Viridiplantae; phylum Streptophyta; class Pinopsida; order Pinales; family Pinaceae; genus Picea; species Picea sitchensis. The sequence goes on from SNQJ01S0032047.1 coordinate 43,117, forward strand.
ATTGAGTCATTGCAGAATTTTCACTATAAAAATTTATATGTAATGTTTCAGACACTAAAATTTGGAGAACATTCACATAAATTATTAAGTTATCTGTGATAAAAATTTCAGCTTCTGGGTCATCTTACATTTGTAGATACACCCTGTGTAAGATGGGGTATTTGACTAGTCCTATTGACTAGTCTCAAGCAGGTGTTCTGAGTAAAACAATCATAAAGTCTTGCTAGAGTATCCAAATTGAGTGAGACTAGTTGCATTGGATAGTGTATAGTCTGTAGTATTTATGTTACAAGTTGAATAATTTTATATCAATTATTTTGTGTGGGGAAATATATACAAGTGATATCTCCTGGAAAGGCCACAAATCAGCAAGTTGTGGGGAATGTACCATAAATTCCACATGGCACATCCAATTTTGATCAGACATGTGGCATTATAGAGAAGAAATATCAGAGAACTACAAAAAAGAAAATTCCATACTCGGAAGGGCCTAAATTTTGGAGATACAATAAAATAAATATTGTCTAGGAGAACCACCTCAAAATCAAGGTTTAAAGTGATACTTGGCTAACATGCCACCGAAAAAGGGAACTTCTACACCAAATAAGCCTCCAAACAGTCCTAGTTGGACTCTTAATGAAGGTGAAGAAATACACAGGGACATAAATGATTTATAAAAGAAGACAATAACAAAAGATGAACTACAAGGGATGATGTATTCAATGGAAGCTAAGTTGGAGGCAATAATGGATACTAAGATGGATGGTTTAAAAAGGGAGATCATGGAAGGATTGAAAAATTTCCTAATAGAGAGGACACCTGAAAGTGAAAATGTATCCCATGAAATTCATGATGAGGACACATGGAAGATGAATAAAAAATGGAGAAACTCTAACTTTGGGTTGAAGACCAACCACTTTCCTAAGATCGATATGAGGAATTT
>SNQJ01S0032047.1:54394-65123 GCA_010110895.2 Picea sitchensis
TGCATGGTGACAAAACCAATGCAACATCTAAACTCAACTCAACTAGTCAAACTAAAGTGTCAACTGAAAGAGAATATTCTCCAGGTGGAATATTCTCCCCTAAAATATAGAAGTCTGGATAATGATTAATTATGACTAATAAACAAGGAATAACCTTAGGAAAAATAAATCTTAGGTGTGTGTGAAGTAACTCCAACACTAACCTCACACACTAGGGGGCATCTGTTATAGCCCTAAAATTCCCTATTCATGCATACATGGCCTTGGCCCTCTTACTTGCATATTTTTCCAAAACAATGTTGAGGAGATCTTCTTAAAAAACCATTTTTTAGAGCATGTACACGCCCTACACCACTACAACCCATGTACATACACTTGTTTCATGCTATATGACTCACATATATACGATTATTGCATGCTAAACAACTCGTGTATGCTTGAAAAAGTTACAAAAATTAAAAAGTTGTAAGGAATTCATTGAAATTCACGGGCTATTGAAGGTTTCCCAATCAATTCACCTGCTATGGCCCATCACCCAACCAAATAAAAATCCTTTTTTTCATATAAGAGGAGGTGTTTGGGTCTCATTTCAGATCCAAGCATAAGAACAATGAAACTCTGCCCAATTTCACTTCCCTTCCTTGCCCAAGATTTTGCTACCTTTTGTGAGATACTTCTTCAGCATTCCCTCATCAGCCCCTTCTTCTTCTATTCAATACATTCCCTTCCTTTGAGGTGATCATAATATTGATAAAAGAGGCCTATTTAAGGTGCACTTGGATCATTGTAAAGAGGATCCCAGACCAGGTCCGTGGAATGGTGGCTGACATGGATTGTATGTTTCAGTCTTTGTTTGATGAATAAAAGAATCTCTTTTCCCTGTCCCAAATGATGATATTTGTCTATTTTCTTTTATTTATACATAGAATTTGATATCTAACCCTAACTCATGAATAGAAATAACATTCTTGTAGTCATTGTTTTCTTAGTTTCTAATGCAGGTCAGTCTTGGGAGGAGACTTGCAGTCTTTGGAACTATAAAACTTGAGGAGATCATCACCAAACGTGGGATAAAAGGTACAGTTACTGATATTCTCTCTTATTTGTTTCTTTTCATTTGTTTTGGTATGTTTTGGGTAGAGTGGAAACTAGATTTAATTTTAGACGGTCATTCATTCTATCTATATCTTAAACCTCGGTATAGTTAAAGGGGGGATTTTCCTGCTAGCACCTAGAAAAATATTTGAGGAAATGTTGGAAATGTGGTAAAGATGGGCATTACAAGAAAGATTGCAGGTCTAAGAAAGTTGATGAAGTAAATGGATATAATGATTCATCTTCAAAAGAATCAAAAACCTCCATAATAGAAGGAGGTGATGTTTACCTGGCATCTATAAGTACACATGCATATTGTGATCTATGGTTGATCGAATTAGGTGCATCATTTCATATGACTCCTCACAAGGATTGGTTTAGTGAATATGAAAATTATGGTAGTGGTGATGTATTCCTAGAAGATGACTTGACAACCAAAATCATGGGACATGGAAGGGTTAAGATATTGTTGAAATATGGAAGGATTAGAACTCTCCCTGAGTTCTGCACATTCCATATCTAGCTAGGAGACTAATATTTATAAGTAAATTGGATTATGCAGGTGTGGATACTTTATTGGGAAAGGGAACATGCAATATGGTGAGAGGAGAAATGGTGTTGATGCTGGGAGTTCAATTTGGAACTCTGTAAAAGTTTTTGGGAATCACTTATACTAGTGGGTGTAATAGTTCTATTGTTCATGAGTATAGAAATAAATAATAAAAAATCCATACTATCCCTGGAAAGAATACCATGCTATGGCATCAAAGACTGAGACGTATTGGAGAAATGACCTCTGAACACTACATGATAAAGATATGCTTGAAGGTATGTCTAATTGGACCGTGGATTTTGATTTATGTGAAAATTTCATATATGGAAAACAATTGAGTAAGATTCCCATTTGATGCTACAAGAGAAAAGGGGATCTTAGAGTTGATACACAAAGATGTGTTTGGAACTTTGCTTATTCCATCACTAGGTAAATCTATGTATTATGTTTCATTCATACATGATTTCTCAAGGAACAACTAGGTTTATTTTCTTAGGAAGAAATCTGAGGTATTTGATAAATTTAAAGAGTTTAAGGCTCTAGTAGAAAATCAGACAGAGAAGAAAACAAAGGTGTTGAGGACAAATAATGGTGGAGAAATATGTGGGAATGAATTCAAAGAGTTCTGTAATAAGTATGGCATAGAAAGGAATAAGACTAGTCCATACACAACTCAATAGAATGGGGTTGTAGAAAGAATGAACAAGATGTTGATGGAAAAAGTAAGGAGCATGCTTTGTGGTGCCAGGTTAGGACAAGACTTCTAGGCAAAGGTAGTGGCTACTGCATGTTACCTAGTAAATAGATCACCCTCATTAGTATTGGTGGAAAAAAAGATGCATGAAGTATGGACTGATAAGAAACCATCTCCTGAACATATCAAAGTGTTTGGTTGTGATGCTTATGTACATGTTCCAAAGGAAAATAGGAGTAAGCTAGATAATAAAGCTGAAAAGTGTATCTTTATTGGTTATAAATATGGTATGAAAGGTTAGAAGATTTGAAACCTAGAAACTAAGAGGGATATTTATAGTTGGGATTTTTTTCAAAGAGGTTAAAGATGTTCCCAAATATGAAACTCCGGTTGAATCAGAGAAAATATGTTGGGAAAATATTGTATATATTTAATATGAAGGAAAGTAAATCAGTCAAGGTTCATATTCCTATAGTTGTAAAGTTATCTGCAAAACAATGTCCCAAGAAACAGGAAGAGGAAGAGGACATGTCCCATGTTCCATATGCTAGTGTGATTGGCAGTTTGATGTACGCACTGGTCTGTACTAGACCGGACATTACACATACAGTGGGATTTTTGAGTAGGTATATGTCAAAACCAGGGAAGAATAATTGGACAATAACAAAGAGGGTTCTCAGGTATTTGGGTGGCACTTCCATCTATGGATTGTGCTACCAAGGAAGACAAGGATTGGATAGAGTGTTGGAAATACATGGGTTTGTTGATGCATACTGGGTTGAATATTTGTATTGTAGAATATATACAAGTGGGTATGTTTTTAACCTATTTGGAAGAGAAATTAGTTGGATGAGAAAAATACAGGTTGTAGTGGCACTCTCAACTACATAAGTTGAATACATGGAAGCCACTCATGCAAGAAAGGAAGTAGTATGGTTACAAAGATTGTTTTCAGGTATTGGGCTGGAAAAATGAGAAGTAAGTTTAGATTGTGACATTCAGAGTCAACATTATTGGTAAAGAACCCAACTTATCATTCAAAGACGAGGCATATTGATGTTTAGTATCACTTTGTGAGAGACAAAGTTGAAGACAAGAAGGTGTTGTTGGAGAAGGTTGCCACTTCAAAGAATGTTGTAGATTCATTGAAAAATTTGGTGACATCCAAGAAGTTCTCGTGGTATAGAGAAACAATGGGCATTACTACCCTATATTTTTGAATATGTAATCTTGTGACCCAAAATATATGAAAATAAAACAATAAGTGGGAGAATGTTAGGTAGGTGTTATATTATTTGCATATGTGTGGGTGGGTGCATCAGATTTGACGACTGTGTATAATGATCCATCCCCCATTCAATTTATGTGTCATGTGCACCAAGCACTTTCCTAGGGGGGTATCGAGGGGGCAGGATTCGCCCCCACTAGTTACATGGAGTGTTTAGCTTCAGGATAGCGCACTCGATTTTTTTTTTGAGGCAGTTTTTGTTAATTTTAGTATTTTTCTAAATCAATCCCAAATTAAGGGATTATGGTTTTGGTCGCTGCAAAATACCTAAAATATTGTGTATATACTATATTGCAAATGGTGAAATTAATACAATGAAGAGTTGAGAGGCATGGCACCAAGGAAGGCTAGTTTTCTCCCAGTTAAGGGTTTCTAGTGTAAATCTCTATGTACTATATGTGTGCGACATTGATTAATTTTTTTTTATTAGAATCTGTATGAATTTATTTACTTCATAGTTTTAAAAATTACATTAAATTTTGCATGAAAGAGACCCTCTAAATAATAGCCAATGATGAATATTGTCGACAAATGTGAGGAAACCACCAATGGGAACAAATGGAATCCAAGGTGTTGCAAAAATCCCAATGTGTGAATAATGTTTTTTCTGTCGAACAAAAGGTAAACCACTATGTCAATGACCAATGATGGAATTTCATCTGTTGAGAAAAAGGTCACCTATCAATGATGTAAATAGGGATAAGGTGCAACTTTAGGTCAAACTCTCAGAGTAATTTTTTGTAGTAGATAATATATTAACTCATCAACAACAAGTCAATGGGGACCCCCCATACTATCATGAGTATAGTAAAAATATAAATTTGATTCTGATATGTACTTGATATACTTGAACGTTGACTTGCAAAGACAAGAATTCTACAGAATGGCTGACACAGGATAAAACTCCCTATGAACAAGAACATGACACAATATGTGACTTAGACATCATGAATTGAAAATGAACATTGACATAATCCTATGATGTAGGAGGAAACAATAGACTCTCCAGATTGATTGGAAGAATAACTGGTTAGAGGAGTAAAAACTCGGTGTAACTGGTTCAGCTTCCTAAAGTCATACTGACTCAAATTGTTAAGACTTGACTCAAGATTTTGTGTTTTTTTCAAAGGTGAGTCGATTGGTGCCAACAATTGTAAATAAAACTCATTCCCATGATTTCTTTTTTATTATCTGTTTTTTTGTCTTTTTTATATTATGAAATCCTGAAAAAGAGTAAAAGAATTCTATAATACAGTGGTGGAAATGAGTTTCATGGGAAATAAAACTAGTTCCAAGGGAAAGGAACATACCTATTCTCAATGAAAGGAAACACGTGTAGGATATGGATACTCAGGAGAAATTTTCCTCCAGGGATACAAGTCTCAAGTCTCAATAGCAAAGATTGCAAGGCTAGTAACTAATGAAAATGCATAAGCAAGAGGTTGAATAACAACAAGTTGAAACCACCATTAAGCTCAGAAGCACAAGTATCATAATGCAATGTAGTATCACAACTTAACACATAAATGAGTGATACAAAAATGCTTAGAGGTTATTTATTTCTTAAATACACATAAACATCCAACTTGATTCGAAATATATGACTGCTTTGACTATTTGTAAATAATATGAATTCACTTTCTTATCTAAACTCATTGAACTAATGAATAACTCACAAGAAACTAAGTAAATATAAAAACAAGAATAAATCACATTACATAAGTGTTTTAACGAAGTTCACCCATTTTGGGCTATGTCTTTAGGTCAACTTCCAATCAATAGATTTCTTTATTAATGCTCAAATGCTTGTGTTTTTAAAATGACCTTTTTATCAATTGCTCAAACATAGAAGTAGAGTACACCATTGAATTCCTCTCAAAATTACGAGAAAAATGAGTATAAACACCCTATACTTTCCTCAAGGAACCCTTTGACATGCTATACGATACAAAATCAAAATTTTGATACCTCTTCGACATGAATTTCAATGCACCTTGGCATGCACTTATATGTTTTGTACTATGTACCCTACCTCATTCCAGGAACTAGCTTAAATAGGGTGCGTACCCCCAACTTCCATCCATAATCTTAGCATGATCCGAAATCGGATTCAGCAGGCTGTCAGGGCATGAAAAATGCTCAAAAATGAAAGTGCTCGGAATCTGATGAAACCAACACCATTGCGTCCGGTTCGTCTTCCTGATTCCAGTGGTATAAATTTTATCGCAAACGGAGTCCGTATGAAGAAGATATCACATTCTGTCCGCCAAGCCAAACAGGCAAAATTTTGGATGCTGACTGTACCTGTCCGTATAGACCGTACAGACACGTGTCAGTCCATACATCTGACGTAGCGGCGTCCGTACAGTGATGTGGCGATTTCATACAGTGACATGTGGCAGCGTCAGGAAAGGACACGTGGTGGTTTCGTACAGGACACATGGCATCACCGGAAGGCGACACGTGTCAGGCAGATTTGGCGTTTTGGACGTATGGTTGGACCAATCCCGAGGTGACACGTGTCACCACTAGAAGGGTGACACGTGGCATGGGATGAAGTCAGCAGCATACGTGGCGGATGACGTCAGCATCGTACGGTAAGTGACGTGGCAGCAACGCGTGGCAGTGACGTGGACGAATCAGCGATGGACATGTGGCATCTTCTGGTTGGATGGTGTGAACGAATTATCAGTCGACACGTGGCACTGTTCAGGTGAATGGTAAGGTGCCACGTGGCACTGTTCAGGCGAATGGTAAGGTGCCACGTGGCCCAATCAGCGGCTACCACGTGGCACCCTGGGTTTTTCCAATGACGACCATGTTAAAAATATTTTAGGCCCGGGGGGATTCGAACCCCAGACCTCCTCCATGCTACAACTTCGCGTGTGCCCTCCGACCGTTGGACCACGCATGTGTTGCTTATTTCATATGCAGGAATTTTGTGTTTTAAATTGCAGTTTGTGTGTATTGGCGGGGGGTTGGGGGCCGGGGCTAGCCCCGACCCCCGGTTCTATGTGTTAAATGGGACCACGCCCTATATACGGGCGCGCACATGAAACTTGGCGCAGTTTATTTTTTAAACATTGTTTAAATGTGCGGTTATGGTTTAATTAAACGGTTAATACAAAGTGTAAGCCACGGTTATAACCTTTTTGCATGTGACCCTATGCTAAAAGTGCGCGAGGGCTAGGGACCAGCGCTTAGCCCTATGGTGCCCATATGACCTTTTAAAGGGGGCGCGCCCACGGTTAGAGGGATTAAGCCCAGTTATGCAACTATATTATAGTTGAAAGTGGGTTTTTAAACCACTTTTCAACTAATTTTAATGTAATTAACTCATAATTGGGAGTTATTGGGCTTTTTTAGAGCCTAATTCTTGGGAGGAAGTTGGAGATTGACAACCAACTTTCCCACTATTTAACCAAGGCTATGTTGAGGCCATTTGGTCATGATTTGGAGAGCTTTTTGACGGTTTTTGGAGAGCAGAGATGCTGAGGCAAAGCCAGGTCTAAGCCAGATTGAGGCAAGGAAGCTGTTGAGGTAGAGATGTTGTCGGACGATTTCTGAGAGCTCGGGACATCCGTTTCAGGTGCCGTAAGTTGTGCAAGATTCTAGAGATCATGGAGAACAAGACCAAATCAGTCTAGAAGCCAATAGGAATTGTAAAGATGTACTAATAATCTTTTTAAAAGAAATCAAGAAGCCGCCCTCACAGAGAAAAGGCCCGGAGACGTAGGCAAAGTTGTCGAACTCCGTTATCAAACTTGTGCATTATGGTTTGTTGTTTTTCATTGCATTTCAGATTTGCAAATATGTGAATGGTTGTATAATGTATTATCTTTTCTCTCTCTTTCGTTAAGTTTCCCAATGGTCATTTAATGCATGCAAATAATAACTCAACCATAGTCATTTCGAAAAATCCTGATGGATCATAGCAACAACTAAAATGTATTTTGGGTGCTTGATTATAACAACTGACCCTTGTGGCGTATTGGTAAGAGCTTGTTGTTAAAATTTCGGTATGTGTGGGAGGAGGTCGTAGGTTCAAAACCATGGACATCTCCTCCTTTAGCACTTTGTTAACAGTTGAAACTTCATATATTTTGAATTGACCACATACTTTGGTTATAACATTAATGCCTTTAATGCCATATACGGTTAAGAAAAATATTGATGGTATAGTGGTGAGTCCATTGAATTGTCGAATGGGAGACCCAGGTTCAATCCTCTAGGATCACAACAAATTTTATTTGACCTTAACCATACTCGACTAATGGGAGACTACCACATGGTAGTCCCTCACCGATCCACTTGTATGATCATGCCACATCATTGTATGACCAATTTATTGTTATGCCATTGTACCTTCCATGTCATTGTATATTAGGCCATGTCAAAACCATATGACTTATATGTATTCCACGTGTCACCCTTCCAGTGGTGCCATGTGGAACTCCTCTTTTGCCATTTTTTCCCTGTTTCATCAAAAATTTGAAAGGTCATAACTTTCTCATATGACCACCATTCGAGGTGATTCATGAATCATTGGAAATATCTTTTCAAGCTATACATAATGAATTTTTTTTCAATATAATTTGAGATGATAAAATTTTAAGCATTCTTAGATCCACCTAGATCATTCCTCCACATTGGAAGCCTTTTAGACCACCAAAAGTATTAATTACTCAGCAACTAAGTGAGGGTAAATATCCCTCACCTTCCTAATATTGATCCATCTTTATTTTCTTGGTTTTACCCCTTTAAGACCAACTCAAAGATATTCCACATCACCCCGTTGTGAAGTCTTGATCATTCTATCAAGGATAACATATTCTTATAGCTCATCTAAGTACTCTAGAGAAAAATCATCAACTGTCAGAATATGACCACCTTTATCTTTATCCATTATCATAGGAGGATAATAAATAATCAAATTCTCAACATTCACCATTGAATATATTTGCATATAGGATGGCAGATCTAAACAAAATGCATTTGTACCAATCTTCTCTAGTATCTTGAATGGACCACAATAGATTGGTTTGATATTTTTACATTCACCCTTCATTATGTCTTTGTTGATATGTAACCATACTTGATAACCAACTTGAAACTAATGATCAACCCGATGCTTGTCATGTCTTTCCTTGTACTTGGATTGTCTTTTCTCCAATTGTTCCTATAATACTTGATGTACATGCTGGATTATCTGAATGGAATTCTTATCTTTATCAGTATCATTTTTCTCATCCTCTTTTCCTGCTTCTCCAAACGAAAAATCCATAGGTGATTTAGGAAAGTATCCCAAACATACTTCAAAAGGAGTTCTAAGAGTAGAAGAATGCATGGCATGATTATAGTCATGTTGTGCATAGTGAAATTGTTCATCACACAACTTAGAATGTTTAATGAAGTATCCTCATAACAAATATACCACTGTCCTATTGTTATAGGATAAATAGGTAGGTGTGGACACTAACTGATCTCCCTAGATCCACCTAGATCTAGAACAAAACACACCAGAACATGACACTTTCCTTAAGTTTTAAATATTTAATTTACTAACTAAAGAGGGATAGGTGACATGCAGTTTAAACATCACTTCCTCTCATTATTGCAATCCTATCTCTGTTCCAACACTCATACAATGATGATCTTGCAAAAGAATGCAACCAACCAAAGTGATAGTAATAACATAAACTCAATATAAACCTATGTATGTGATCAAGGAACCATACAATAAAACACAACAATCTTTATAGGAAAGAATCATATTACCGTATCATATTAAATGTGAAAGAGAGATTACCACCATGGCCTTGATATCATAAGGTCCCTTCCAACTGTTCTTCATTCCCCACACACTTCCACTCCAAGAATTATGAGAGCATAGATCTGATAATATTCACAATCTATCTTGACAAAGGCAAAACTGAAAGACACTCCAACCAAGCTAATAATTCCAAGCCAAATCCAACATAGCCCTTCTCCATGAGAGCTCCTCTCCTTTTATAAGATGAAGAGGATAAGGTGAGGAGGTTAGGATGATCCCACTAAATCATGAAAGCGAGTAAGAAACAAACCATTCGGATGCCACCTCACCATGGAAGTTTGTCCTTCTAGAAGATTCAAGAAAACGCTCGTTTTTACCACGTGTAAGCATTATCACACCCTACCTGTAGAGAGACTGCGAACTCCTTGTGACCTAGCTATGATGCATCCTGTGAGAATCAGGCATTCTCGCACTCTAGCTATAATGTAGCTTGTGAAATTCCTTTTCTATATGGTTTTTACAAAGGAAAATGCAACTTCTTTTCTTAGGAAAAGTTCTTCTCTCTTGTTCCTTCAGGAACTCATGCCACTGACCCCTATGAAGACTACAAATAGGTTTACATCATTAATGGTCATAGGGATGTTGAAAATAATGTGTAACAGATAACCCCCCAAAGTATGAAGTTATAACAGAGTGATAGCTGAAATACTTTGTCGAGTGTGTGTAGGGAACAAGGAACAGTCGGTCGGAAACCTACTAACAAGCAAGAAAATATAGTACAATAATATATCATCACTGAGGTAGGCATTCCCATACTCAGAATACAAATGAATCAAAGCATAAATGTCGACATGTGAAGATCCATGTCAAGTAAGACAAGTTATGACCACCAAACATACACTGTGGATCCATGCCAATATGACTCAAATCTGAACATAGCCACCAAAAATACATTGTGGATCTATGTGTTAAAGACTCAAATTTGAACATAGCCACCAGACATACACTGTGGATCTATGCACCAATACAATATGCTTATACTCCAATGCAACCTGAATCTGACAGAAAAGATCCAGGGTCTTCATATCCACCACTCTATAGTATTAATCTAGCCATGAAAATACATGTGTTGAAGTTGAACATGGTAGAAACCACTTGATTACCGGTCAATGATGAGAACCGTTAACAAGTGGGAGGGAAATCACCATTAATGTCAATGAATCCCAAGGTACTCTAGTACAATCCAATGAATGTGAATTAATGAGCTGAAGTCGAACACTTAGTGGAATCTCCCGATCAGGGGTCAATAATGAAAACCCACTGTCG
>SNQJ01S0032047.1:65173-88455 GCA_010110895.2 Picea sitchensis
CTAGATAATGAGTTGAAGTTGACATGAAAAGAATCATCATGTGAGGGCATTAATGTATCCCACATCAATGACATGAAATAGGTAACAATATTTGAAGTAGATTAGAGTAACAAGTGATTCAGGACTGACTCATGGATGGCCAACACAATAAAAGGCTTAAGGACTACATAAATGGTTGACGCAATAGAAGGATTTCTGGTTTGAACGTTTCTTTGAACATATTGACGACATGACAATTGTCCTAGGAAATAATGACTCAACAACAGGGATCATAGACCAATTTGTAATATTATAAGGAGTATGATCAAGAGACGAGCAGATTTTGCAACCTAGACACAAGGTGAGTGAAAGGGTTTTTGACGCAGACCCCCTGCCCTCGGGCCGAGATCCACACAGGAGCTTTACTAAAACCACACCAAGGGTTAATCAAACCCTTTATTTGAGCCACAAAGGACTTCGAGTTTCAGGAGTTGGAGAGTCCTGATATATCCCCATAGCTCTTGAAAAATGCCGAAAGGTGAATTTTCAATGAGGGTTGACTGCTCCAACGCACACCATTTGTTGCCACTAAATTTGGCTTTTTGGGACTTGAGCGAATGACCCAACAATCGTTCCTCTTGCCTTATGATTCCCTGAATTCTAAAATGTTGGAATGCTGAAATGAGCTCCACGTCCCATGGAATGCATGATCGATGGCCTTTTGGGACTCCGCATACCAGGAGTTCTCGATTCTCGATCCCAACTCACTTGCCACACCANCCAATTCCTGAATTTTGAAATAGCGACCCTTTTTCGGGATTTCATGTATCGGGGGTTTGAAACTCTCGGTTACAAAAATCACTTGTCTCCTCTACTTCCCAGAACCCAAAATGTTGAAATGTCAGGATTCCATTCCAAAGACACTTCGCATTTCGTGACTTCAAGGTTTTTAGTGCAAAGCGCCCCAACTCCTTTTCATCAGGGGTTTCGAAATTTCAAATCCTGATATGCCGAAATGCCGATGTTTCACACCAAAGGCATGTCACATTTTGTGACTTTGGGATTTTCAATGCTAAGGTCCCGGTTCCTTGTCATCAATATTTCTGGTATGTCGAACCCCGAAATACCAAAATTTCACCCTTAGCAATCCTTTTCGTGATTCAGGTTTTAGAGTGACCAAGGATTTTGGTCTACACTCCGAACTTACGGGTCCTGAATTCTCCAAATGATCTGACGACTCAGATAGACCATGATCAATGGTCCACATTAGTTCTTGATGACAGGGTGGAGGATTCATCCAACTCCTAACCACCTTGCATCTCCTCTCGATCCTACAGTCCTCGCGACTTTGCGAGTTCTCCACGAAGAATTCTGACCACCAGATGCACTCTTCAATGACCCTTGTCCAACGAACGTTCTCCCTCCTGAACTTAACTTCTATGAGATGATTTTAGCCTCCATCTCCCTATGAGCACTCCAAAGGTTAAATCCCTCCTGAACTTTCACTGTTAAAATTAAGCTTCCCAAAAGGATCCATGCTCGCACTCCTTGCAACAAACCTTCAAATAACCTCTAGTTATTTGAGTCTCCGACCCTGTGCACTCCTTGCAATAGTGGTCCTTCAACCTTCCTTCTGGATTTATAAAATCCAAGGCTTCAATTGGCTTGTGCACACCTTGCACGGCTTTGTGTTTCACCTGCACTTCAACTGGTATGACAACAATGGTATCTCTCCTGATCTTTCTGAGATAAAACTCAGACCCTCGCCAACGGACACTTTGCGGACGTTCATTGTACTCCTTGGAGGAATTCTCAAGAAGAGAAACAATCAAAACTCATTCTTCTCCTCTCTCAGACTTCATACACTCAACATGAAATCATACACATAACACAACATTGAAACAAATGCATACAGAGAAACAAAGAAACTATAAACATACCATTCAACAAATGTAAACAATAAGAATCACAACACCATGAAAATTGAGTCAAATATTCATATATTAACTCAAGTGCTTCTGTACACGGGTTCTTCTCTACAGCTCTCTGCTACAGCTTTAGTGCTTATGAAATCTGAATGATCATAAAAAATTTCATGATACAAGGGTGAGGGTGCCTATATCCATTTTCCCTCCTACTCTCTAAACTGTCTAATCTATGAATTCAAATATACCTATGATGCAGGAGCATCGCCAACACATCAAGCGAGCCATCGCAGAAGTGGAGGACAACTGGACAAGACAACACAAATTTTGAAAACACTTTGGAATTGTTACGCGATCTTAAATGAACCATTAAGATGAGGTGCACTTGTATATTGTAAATGGACCTTGAGCGGATAGCTCTGGTCCTTAGCATATAGACGACATTTAAGATAGTTAATGCAGTTAGATAGAAATTAATTCTAGATTTGATAGCTTTAGAGTGCAAGAGGGAAACGTGATATAGACACCCTCATTGTGCATTGTAAAATAATCAATCCAGGAAGAGTAAGAGAAAGCAGAGAGCTGTGTAAGAATGCCCATGTACAGACATTTGAATTAAAAGAAGAAATCTTTGATTCAAATTCATGGGTTGTGTTGTTCTCTGTGTATTGATGTTGATAGGCTCATGAATGTTTGCTTCCTGTTATACATTTTCTTTTATATGTTGTGTATGTGATTTCATGTATGAATTGAAGTCTGAAAGGGTGAAGGAATGAGTTTCAATTGTTTCTGTACTTGACCCAGAGAATTCCTGCAAGGAGTGCAGTTGAAGAGTCCACAAGGAGTGCGTTGAAAGAGGGTTTAGATAGAGACAACTTTTGTTCTCATTCATCCCAAAGGTGTAGTTGGGCATAAAATCCGTTCAAGGAGTGCGCAGGTTGAAGGAAGTTCAGGGTTGCGAACTTGAGTAGAGCATTGAGAGACTGTTGTTGTAGGTGTGCGTAGAGTTGAGAGACTTCAAGACTTAGGCATGGTTGAATGTTTTCCGCAAGAAGTGTGTGCAAGAGTTTTCCTGAAGGACTTGAAGGTCATGAGAAAAGCTCAGGAAGGATAGGCCTTCAAATTATGGAAGGGCAGCGTAGGGGAGTTGTGCCTTGAAGGTTGGCACGAAGCATCGCAAGGTTTGCACGCAGGTGGACGAGTTCCATGAAGGACCAGTTAGTCATTTCACAGAATTCATTTGGAAGGAACAGACGGTCGTAATTCCCCAAGGAGAATTCGTGAATCACCGTAAGCCATTAGATCTTGGAAAGGTTCAGGGAAGATACCGTGACATATTCCCAAAAGGTTCCAAGCTCAGGAGGGGAGGAGCCATTGATCAGGACCACGAGGGTCATTGGATTCACACGCATATCGTGGATAGGGGTTTCATGAGTTGAAGCTCCAAATTATTGCAACAGGAATCGCGATATCGCGATACATGATATCCCGACAGTCAAAGGGCAGTGTGTGTGGGCCATAGTAGAGTCGGTGAGAGGAGGAAAGGTGGCACACCGTATCAGAGTTTGGGGAAAGTAAATTTTTGAACCCATTGACATCAGGATTCGCGATCCCGTGGAGTCCGAAATCCCGATAGAAGTGACGGGAAGTGGAAAAATCAACTCGCACGTGTGCGTCGAAGTTTCGGTGTATCGAGCATCGAGAGTCGGTAAGACAAGTTGCTTGGCATCGCGAGCACCGAAATCGTGATAGGAAAAATTTCGATAGAGGAAAGAGAAAAGTCAGCATTGACTGAGGCATCTGGTCTCGAGGATTCGAGAGCCCAATGATTGACCTTTGACATCACGAAGTCCCGAAGTCTGATTCCCCGATAATTAAAGAGAGGGGATCGCGTGAATAGTGTTGTGGGTGTAGATTTCTCAATAGGGAAATAGAAGGATCGATTAGTTTTCTTCGGGCCAAGGAAGGAGAAGATCCTGTGAGCAGGCATGCCTGTGGGTGTGGCTGCGTCAAGTTTGGTATCAGAGCCTCAGATTCTTGTCTGTATATTTCATGCGAGGAAGGCATAAGAGGTAAGGAGTACTCTGATACACAACGTCATTTGGTATCAGAACCCAGAAAGGTTCTTTGCTTTCTGTAGCAGAGAAGAGGAGAATTCACCGTGCCACCGAGGAGAGAAAGACAGTCACCCGATCCAGAGGATAGGGAGGTGCAGAGAAGAAGAGGCAGCCAGGTAACCAATCCAGAAATGGAGAGACAAATGTGAGACCTTTGAGCGAGACTCGAAGACATGGAGATAGCGTAAAGATGCACAACCAGTGCAGGGGATCTCAGTGATTCCGAAATTGAGGTTGAGGCTGAATGTGAAGAGGAAGTTGCAGTCGAAGATGCATCAAATGAGAGTTTGATCAAAGCTATTTCCAAGATGGGTGCAAAAGAAAAGATGGACATTCTAGTTTACGAGGGAAACTTGGATGCAGAGGAGCTTCTAGATTGGATTAGAGCTCTAGATACATACTTTGACTATGAAGATGTTGAAGAGGATAAGAAATTCAAGCATGCTGTCACACGCTTGAAAGGACACGTAGTATTGTGGTGGGATGAACTAAAAGTTCACATACATTGTAAGGTCAAGCAAAAGATCAAGATCTAGGACAGGATGATTGCAAAGATGAAAGTGAAATTCATCCCGAGAGATTATCAGATTACTCTTTTCAGGAGGATGCAAAACCTGAGACAGAAGCTGACGACAGTGAAAGAATACACTGAGGAATTCTATTGACTGAACATCAGGGCAGGTCATCGGGAGAGCGATGATGAGAAGGTTTCCAGATATATGAATGGCCTGGGATATGATATCCAGGATGAGATGAGCATGGTAACCATCCGAACGGTGGAAGATTCTTATTAGATGGCTCTAAAAGAAATAGAGAAGCTGAGCCGAAAGAAAAGTCATAGGGGCCGAGGCAGAAGCCAGCCCAAAGGCAAAGCAGTTGCCCAGGAAAAATATCATAAGCCCAAGGAGGAATGGAAGAAACCTCAGACTCGCACAGAGAGAGGTGGAACCTCACAGTGAGGGCAACAATATGCTGAGCAAAGAGGAAAACATAATGAGCAGAGAGGAGATTATGCTGATGGCAATACTTTTCCTCATACTAGAGGTAGAGGAAGAGGAAGAGGTGGAGTAATCACATGCTTCACATGTGGAAAAAATGGGCACAAGTCATATGAGTGTCCATAGAAAAAGAAGGACATTGGGGAAGCTCACATCATCGAAGCGTAGAGGCGGGATGCTGAGGCCGAAGACACTAAAGGTGAAAGATCGCTTATGATGCGAAAATTCCTTTTGACATTCGAGAAGGAGGTGGAAAGCTCAGTCCAAAGGACCAGACTTTTTATGACTACTTGCAAAACCAAGGAAAAGGTGTGCAAGGTCATCGTAGACAGTGGTAGCATGGATAATCTCGTATCCACAGAGATGGTAGAGAAGCTGGAGCTGGAGACGACTGATCATTCAAGCCCATACAGAGTTTTGTGGCTACAGAAAGGACACCAGGTAACTGTTACTAAACAATGCTTGGTTGAATTTAAGATAGGTGGATATAATGATAGGATCTTGTGTGATGTCATTCCCATGGATGTTTGTCATCTATTGCTGGGTAGACCATAGCAATATGATATAAATGAGATTCATGATGGGCGAATGAAGACATACACCATGGAGAAGAATGGGAGGACACACATGTTTCTTCCAATAAAGGATAAGGAGGTGAAGCCAGAGGTAAGCAACACAATACTTCTCATGAGTGGGAAGGAACTTCTTACAGAGGTGAAGAAGAAAGAAGATCCACAATTCTTTTTGGTCAGGAAACCGAGGATTGTTCTAACTAGCACGAGAGTGGATGATTTACTAGATGAGATTCAGGAACTGCTGGAAGAGTTCACTGACATTATAGTGGATGAACTACCTCATTCGTTGCCACCGATCAGGAGTGTGAGTCATCACATTGACCTCATACCAGGAGCTAGTTTTCCGAAAAAATCCACATATAGACTGATGCTGCAGGAGAATGAGGAGGTTAAAAGGCAAGTCCAGGATTTGTTGGACAAGGGATTGGTCAGGGAAAGCTTGAGTCCGTGTGTTGTTCCAACAGTACTCAGTCCGAAGAAAGACGGAGGCTGGAGGATGTGTACCAACTCAAGGGCGATCAACAAGATAACCATCAGGTATAGATTTTCATTGCCAAGGATGGATGATCTGATGGATTGCTTGAGTGGAGAAAAATACTTTTCAAAGATTTATTTGAAAAGTGGATATCACCAGATTCGCATGAGAGAAGGCGATGAATGGAAGACAACATTCAAGACAAACGAGGGTTTGTATGAATGGCTTGTTATGCCGTTTGGATTAACAAATGCACCAAGTACCTTCATGAGGTTGATGAATGAAGTCCTGAGGGAGTTCATTGGGAAGTTCGTCATTGTGTATTTGGATGACATACTGATTTACAGTAAATCAGTGGCAGAACACTTGAAGCATTTGGATACAGTGATGCAGAGACTACAGCAGGAGAAGTTGTTGATAAACATGAAGAAGTATTCATTCATGAAGACAGAGCTCATTTACTTGGGGTTTTTTATTTCGGCTAATGAGTTGAGGATGGATCTAGATAAGGTGGAAGTAGTCGAGAATTGGCCATCACCGAAGAATATCTTTGAGGTAAGAAGTTTTCACGGGTTAGCTAGTTTCTACCAGAAGTTCATCAAGAATTTCAGTGGAATCAGTGCAGTGATGATGGATACAGTGAAGAAGCGGCATAAGTATTTTCACTGGACAACAGAGGCTGATAAAAGATTTAATCTATTGAAAAGGAAGATCACAGAACAACCGGTTTTGGTATTGATGGATTTCCAGAAAACATTTCAGGTGAAATGTGATGCAAGCGGATTTGCAATCGGGGCAGTCTTGAGTCAAGAAGACAGGCTGATAGCATATTTCAGCGAGAAGCTGAATGAAGAAAAATTGAAATACTCCATGTATGATAAAGAATTCTATGCTATCATACAGGCATTGAAGAAATGGAGGCACTACTTGATACCCAAAGAGTTTGTATTGTACAGTGACAATCATGCACTGCAGTTTGTGACTCAACAGGAGAAGTTGAATTAGAAACATGCCAAATGGGTTGAGAATATGCAAAAGTTCACTTTCGTGATTAATCATATTTATGGTACTGCTAACAAAGTGGCTGATGCTTTGAGCAGGAAGTGTTTGTTGTTGCAGGAGTTCAGAGTCAAAACGTTAGGTTTTGCAGATCTCAGGGACATGTACGCAAATGATCAGGATTTCAAGGAAGTGTATGAAGCAGCTGAGAATCCAGTTCTCAGAGATAGAAGACAATGGATAGACTATATGATCGAGGAAGGATTGTTGTTAAGAGGCAATCAACTGTGTATTCCGAAATGCTCCATGAGGGAGAATCTGTTAAAGGAGAAACACAGTGGAGGATTGGCAGGACATTTTGGCCATGATAAAACATTCGTGAAGCTGAATGAATCCTATTTTTGGTTGGGAATGCGAGAAGATGTCAAAATATTTTTAGACAGGTGTAGAATTTTCCAGCATTCGAAGGGAAGGAAGCAGAATGCAGGGTTTTATCAGCCATTACCCATACCAGAGCGGCCATGGGAGGCGATAAGCATGGATTTTGTATTGGGGTTGCCAAGGACACAAAGAGGTGTTGATTCAATCTTTTTGGTAGTGGGTAGGTTTTATAAAATGTCACACTTCATTCCATGTCAGAAAACCAGCGATGTGACTCACATCGCAAACTTTCTTTTCAAAGAGGTCATTCGACTTTATGGGTTGCCGAAAAGTATAGTTTCGGATCGGGATATGAAATTCATAGGGCATTTTTGGAGGACCTTAGGAAGAAGCTGGGAACTAACTTGTCATTTAGTTTAGTGTATCATCCTCAAATGGATGGACAGACATAAGTGGTCAACAAAAGTCTGGGAGACTTGTTGAGAAGCTTGGTGACAGAACACCACAGCCAGTGGGACAATATATTACCACAGGTAGAGTTTGCATACAACGACTCAGTGAATCGGAGCACAGGCCAGAGTCCATTTCATATTGTTTATGGCATGCAGCCGAGAGGAGTTTCTGAACTAAGGAATTCAGAACAGACTGTGACTAGAAGCGCTAGTGCAAAAGAATTCACTGAGGCAATGAGAGAACTTCACATCAAGGTGAAGGAGCGGTTGCAGGAGTCAAATCAGGAATACAAGCGCAGAGCCGATCAACATAGAAGACAACTTCATTTTGAGGTTGGTGATATGGTTCTGGCACATATGAGGAAAGAAAGGTTCGCAAGAGGGACATATAATAAATTGAAGATGAAGAAAATTGGACCATGCAAGGTCTTGAAAAAATTTGGGACAAATGATTATGAGATTGAACTACCCGATGGGATAAGAATATATCCAATATTCAATATCTCAAATTTGTACCCATACAGGGCTGGAGAAGTAAAGACTGGAGCTGAGCAGCCAGTGATCCAGTGGACGAAACAAATGCCAGTTGCAGAGAAAATGCAGATGGATTTCATACTGGACAAGAGAGTGAGCAAAACGACCAGGCGAAAGTAATACTTCGAGTATCTGGTCAAGTGGAAGAACCATCCAATTGAAGATGCCAGCTGGGAGACTAAAGAAGAAATATAGAAGCATGGAAAGACCATGCAGGAGCTCATGGATAGGAGCCCATGAAAATTTTCAAGCAAGGGAGTATGATGCAGGAGCATCACCAACACATCAAGAAAGCCAGTGCAGAAGCAGAGGACAGCTGGACAAGCCAGCACAAATTTTGAAAACACTTTGGAATTGTTGCATGATCTTAAATGAACCATTAAGATGAGGCACACTTGTATATTGTAAATGTACCTTGAGCGGATAGCTCTCGTCCTTAGTAGATAGACGATATTTAAGATAGTTAATGCAGTTAGATAGAAATTAATTCTAGATTTGATAGCTTTAGAGAACAAGAGGGAAATGGAATATAGACACCCTCATTGTGCATTGTAAAATAATCAATCCAGGAAGAGCAAGAGCAAGTAGAGAGCTGTGTAAGAATGCCCATGTACAGACATTTGAATTAATAGAAGAAATCTTTGATTCAAATTCATGGGTTGTGTTGTTCTCTATGTATTGATGTTGATAGGCTCATGAACGTTTGCTTCATGTTATACATTTGCTTTTATATGTTGTGTATGTGATTTCATGTATGAATTGAAGTCTGAAAGGGTGAAGGAATGAGTTTCAATTGTTTCTCTACTTGAGCCAGAGAATTC
The DNA here is from genome assembly GCA_010110895.2 of Picea sitchensis. Taxonomy (NCBI): domain Eukaryota; kingdom Viridiplantae; phylum Streptophyta; class Pinopsida; order Pinales; family Pinaceae; genus Picea; species Picea sitchensis. Next base: position 74,430 of record SNQJ01S0032047.1, read on the forward strand.
CTACAAGGATTGCAGTTGAAGAGTCCGCAAGGAGTGCATTCACAGAGGGTTCAGATAGAGACAACTTTTGTTCTCATTCATCCCAAAGGTGTAGTTGGGCACAGAAGCCATGCAAGGAGTGTGCAGGCTGAAGGAAGTTTAGGGTTGCGAACCTAAGAAGAGCATTGAGAGACTGCTACTGCAGGTGTGCGTAGAGTCGAGAGACTTCAACACTTAGGCGTGGTTGAAGGTTTTCCCCAAGAAATGTGTGCAAGAGTTTTCCTGAAGGACTTGAAGGTCATGAGAAAAGCTCAGAAAGGATAGGCCTTCAACTTGTGGAAGGGAAGCATAGGGGAGTTGTGCCTTGAAGGTTGTCATGAAGTGTCACAAGGTTTTCATGTAGGTGGACGAGTTCCGTGAAGGAACAGTTAGTCATTTTGTGGAATTCATCAGGAAGGAACGGACGGTCAGAATTCCCCAAGGAGAATTCGTGAATCACCGTGAGCTGTTAGATCTTGGAAAGGTGTAGGGAAGATACTGCGATGTATTCCCAAAATGTTCGAAGCTTAGGAGGGGAGGATTCATTGATCAGGACCACGAGGGTTGTTGGATTCACACACATATCATGGATTGGGGTTTCGTGAGTCGAAGATCCAAATTATTGCAACAGGAATCACGATATCTCGACAGTCAAAGGGTAGTGTGTGTGGGCCATAGTGGAGTTGGTGAGTGGAGGATAGGTGGCACACCGTATCGGAGTTCGGGGAAAGTAAAGTTTCGAACCCATTGACATCAGGATTCACAATCCCATGAAGTCCGAAATCCCGATAGAAATTACAGAAAGTGGAAAAATCAACTCGCACGTGTGTGTTGGAGTTTCGGTGTATCGGGCATCGGGAGTCGGTAAGATGAGTTGCTTGGCATCGTGAGCACCGAAATCGCGATAGGAAAAATTCCGATAGAGGAAAGAGAAAAGTCAGTGTTGACTGAGGCATCGGGTCTCGGGGATTCAAGAGCCCAGTGATCGACCTTTGACATCACGAAGTCGTGAAGTCCAATTCCCCAATAAGTAAAGAGAGGGGATCGCGCGAATAGTGTTGAGGGTGTAGATTTCCCGATAGGGAAATAGAAGGACTAGTTAGTGTTCTTCGGGCCAAGGAAGGAGAAGATCCTGTGAGCGGGCATGCCTGCAGGTGCGGCTGCATCAACCTACTTTCATTAATTACGTATAAATGATTTTACATTCTACAGATGAGATAAGTGCTCAAGATCTGTTTACAACATCTAAGATATAAATGTAAGTACGCTTCCCCTAGCTATCACATTAATATCTGCTTCATTAATTTTTCAAAACATTTCAAAAACGTGTGTTGGTTCTTTTCCAGCTGTCTTCCACCTTTTACGTTGCTTTCTTTGTTGGCTTCTTACGATGCTCCTGCATCATACTCCGTCGCTTGAAAATTTTCATGAACTCCTATTCATGAGCTCTTGCACGGTCTGTCCATGCTTATGAATTTTATCTTCATCCTCCCAAATGGCATCTTCAACTCGATGTCCCTTCCATTTGACCAAGTATTCAAAATACTCTTTTCTCCTGGTCTTTTTGCTAATCCTCTTGTCAATTATGCTTTCCCTCTGTGGCTCTACAACTATAGGCATTTGTTTTGTCCACTGATTTTTTTTCTGTTCCTCCTTTTCTCCTTCTTCTTCAGCTCTGTAAGGGTATAAATCCACAACATTGAATATCGGTGATATTCCGACCCCATCGGGTAATTCAATTTCATATGCGTTTGCTCCAAATTTCCTTATGACCTTGCACAATCCAATATTTTTCATCTTCAGTTTGTTATACGTTCCCCTTGGGAGCCTTTCCTTCCTCAGATGTGCAAGAATCAGATCACTAACTTCAAATTGAAGTTCTCTCCTATTTTGATCTGCTCTCCACTTGTATTCTTGACTTGAACTCTGTAATAGCTCCTTAACTCGGCTGTGGAGCTCCTTCATTCCTTCTACAAAGTCCTCTGCACTAGCACTCCTAAATTCATTTTGTTCCAAATCATTCAATTCAGAAACTCCTCTTGGATGCATTCCATATACAATCTAGAATGGAATTTTCCCTGTGCTTCTATTTATTGAATCATTGTAAGAAAATTCCACCTGTGGAAGAATGTGATCCCACTGACTGTGGTGTTTAGTCACTAAGCTCCTCAAAAAATCTCCCAAGCTCCTGTTCACGACCTCTGTCTATCCATTCGTCTGAGGATGATATGCTGAACTAAAAGACAAACTTGTCCCCAACTTCTTCCATAAGGTTCTCCAGAAATTCCCTATGAACTTGGTATCTCAAACAGAAATGATACTTTTTGGCAAGCCATGAAGTCTAATGACTTCCTTGAAAAATAGGTTTGCAATATGAGTTGTGTCACTGGTTTTCTGGCATGGTATGAAATGTTCCATTTTTGAAAATCTCTCAACTACCACAAAGATCGAATCATATCCTCTCTGTGTCCTTGGCAGTCCCAATATGAAATCCATGCTCACTATGTCCCATGGCCTTTCAAGTATGTTCAATGGTTGGTATAACCCTCTGTTCTACCTTTTTCCTTTCGAGTGCTGGAAAATTCTGCATCTATCCATGAATTTCTTAACATCTATCGTCATCCCTGGCCAAAAATATGAGCCATTCAGCTTTGAGAACGTCTTGTCATGACTGAAATGTCCAGCCAATCCTCCACTATGTTTTTCCTTTAGCAGATTCTCCCTCGTGGAGCATTTTGGAATACATAGTTGATTTCCCCTAAACAATAATCCATCCTGGATCATGTATTTAGTCCATTGAATTCTATCCCTAAGAATTGGATTCTCAGATGCTTCATATGCCTCTTTAAAATTCGGGTCATCCCTGTACATTTATTTAAGGTTATTGAAACCTAAAGTCTTAACTTTGAATTCTTGTATAAGCAAACATTTTCTGCTCAAAGCATCAACAACTTTGTTAGTAGTTCCATAAATATTCTTAGTCACAAAAGTAAAATTCTGCATGAATTCAACCCATTTAGCATGCTTTTGGTTCAACTTCTCTTGTCGAGTCACAAATTGTAAAGTGTGATTATCGTTGTACAAAACAAACTCCTTGGGAACCAAATAGTGTCTCCATTTCTTCAGCGCTTGTATGACTACATAAAATTCCTTGTCATATGTGCAGTACTTAATCTTCGCTTCATTCAGTTTTTCACTAAAATATGCGACCAACCTGTCATCTTGGCTCAAGACTGGTCCAATTGAAAATCCACTCGTGTCACACCTGACCTGGAATGTCTTGCTAAAATATGGCAAAACCAGAATTGGTTGCTCCGTGATCTTCTTCTTTAGCATATTGAAACCCTTCTCTGCTTCCTCCGTCTAGTGAAAAGATTTATGCCTTTTCTTCACCATGTCCATCATCGATGCGCTAATTCCACTGAAGTTTCGGATGAATTTCCTGTAGAAGCTAGCCAAACCATGGAAGCTTCGAACTTCAAACATGCTCTTCGGCGATGGCCAATATTTAATTGCCATTATCTTTTCCGGATCCATTTTTAATTCATTTGCGGAGATAACAAAACCCAAATAAATGAGTTTTGTTCTCATGAATGATGATTTCTTCATATTAATCAACAATTTCTCTTGCTGTAATCTTCTCATTACTACAACTAAATGCTTTAAGTGTTCTACTTCTGTCTTGCTGAAAATTAATATATCATCAAGATATACAATGATGAATTTCCCTATGAAATATTTCAAGAATTTGTTCATCAACCTCATGAAAGTAATGGGTACATTTGTTAAGACAAATGACATGACAAGCCATTCATATTTCCCCTCATTCATCTTGAATGTTGTCTTCCATTCATCACCTTCTCTCATTCGAATTTGATGATATCCGTTTTTCAAATCAATATTCGAAAAAAATCTTGCTCCACTCAAGCAATCCATCAAGTCATCCATCCTTGGCAATGGAAATCTATATCTAATGGTAATATTATTCATCTCCCTTGAGTCTGTACACATTCTCCAGCCTCCATCTTTCTTTGGGCTGAGCACTGTCAGAATAGCGCATGGACTCAAGCTTTCTCGAATGAATCCTTTGTCCATTAAGTCCTCGACCTGTCTCTTAACTTCTTCATTTTCCTGCGGCGTCAACCGATATGCTACTTTGTTTGGAAAACTGGCTCTAGGTATAAGATCGATATGATGGCTTATACTCCTGATAGGTGGAAATGAACAAGGTAGTTCATCCACTACTATATCAACAAACTCTCCCAACAACTCCTGGATTTCTTCTGGTAAATCATCTATCCTCGTACTGGTCAAAACAATTTTGGGCTTTCTGACCACAATAAATTGTGTGTCTTCCTTCTTCTTAACCTCATTAAGAAGTTCCTTCCCACTCATGAGAAGTACAGTGTTTCTCATTTATGTTTTCACCTCTTTATCCTTAATTGGCATCAACATGTGAGTCCTACCATTTTTCTCCAGGGTGTATGTGTTATTTCTCCCATCATGAACTATGTTTTTGTCATATTGCCATGGACTACCCAACAATAGATGACAAGCATCCATGGGAATGACATCACATAATATTTCATCTTTATATCCTCCTATTTTAAATTCAACTAAACATTGTTTAGTGACGTTTACCTGATGTCCTTTTTGTAGCCACGAAACTCTGTATGGGCTTGGATGTGCAACAGTCTCCAGCTCCAACTTTTCTACCATCTCTGTAGATATGAGATTGTTTGTGCTACCTCTATCCACTATGACCTTGCATACTCTATCCTTAGTTTTGAAAGCAGTCTAAAACAAATTGTTTCCTTGGGATGGGTTTTTTACTTCCTTCTCTAGCTTCAAGAGAACTTTCCTCATCATTAAGGATCTTCTACCCTTAGTGTCTTCTGCCTCAACATTCCTTCCTTGAGCTTCAACAATGTAAGTTTCATCACTATCTTTCTTCTTATATGGACACTCATAGGATTTATGTCCAATTTTTCCACATACAAAGCATTTCACTTCACCTCCTCTACCTCTTCCTCTTCTTCTGGCTCGAGGAAAAGTATTTCTATCAGCATAATGACTTCCCTATGAACTTCCTCCTCTCTCAGGTTGAGTTTGAGGTTTCTTCTCCTCTTCTTTAGGTTTCTGAGTTCTACCCTAGGCAATCATCTTTCCTCTGCTTTGAATTCTACCTCGGCCTCTTTGACCTTTCTTCTAGCTCAGCTTCTCTTCTAATTTCAGAGCCATCTGATAAGCATCTTCCATAGTCTGAATGGTCATCATACTCATCTCATCTTGAATGTCATATCGCAGACCATTCATGTACCTGGCAAATTTTTCATCATTGCTTTCCCGATGACCTGCTCTGATGTTTATCTTGTATAATTCTTCAGTGTATTCCTTCACTGACATCAGCTTCTGTCTCAAATTCTACATCCTCTGAAACAAAGTGATTTGATAATCCATGGGTATAAATTTGGCTTTCATCTTTGCAACCATTCTATCCCAACATTTGATTTTTTGCTTGCCCTTATAGCGTCTGCCAGCCTGCAGTTCATCCCACCACAGTGTTGCATGCCCTTTAAGTCTGGTAACATCATGTTTGACTTTCTTATCTTCCTCAACATCCTCATAGTTGAAGTATTTTTCTAGAGCTCTAATCCAGTCTAGAAGTTCTTTAACATCCAAGTTTCCTTCATACATTGGAATGTCCATTTTTTCTCTAGCACATATCCTAGCAACAACCCTGAATAGGCATTCTTCTGCAGCATCTTCAAATGCAACTTCTTCTCCTTCATTTCCAGCTTCATTTTCACTTTCAATGTTATTGATATTTCCAACGTCAACTATGCGCCTCTTTGTTTTCTCCATAGCATCAAGCCTGGCACGTAATTCACGCATCTTTCTTTCCCTTGATGGATCAGGTGCTTGCCTATCTCTTCTTCTCAGCATTTCTCTTTCCTCTACTGGATCAGGTATTTTCCTGTCTCTTCTTCTCGAAGGAATAACTGTAAAATTTCCTCCCTTCTCTCTGCTACAGAAAGCAAAGAATTTGTTCTGAGCTCTGATACCACAACTGATGTAGACCCCCTGCCCTCGAGCCGAGATCCACACAGGATCTTCACTAAAACTATGCCAAGGGTTAATCAAACCCTTTGTTTGAGCCACAAAGGACTTTGGGTTTTGGGATTTGGAGAGTCCCGAGATATCCCCGCAGCTCCTAACAAATGCCGAAATGTGAATTGTCAATGAGGGCTGACCGTTCCAACTCACACCACCTGTTGCCACTAAATTCGACTTTTTGGGACTTGAGCGAATGACCCAACAATCGTTCCTCTTGCCTTATGATTCCCCAAATTCTAAAATGTTGGAATGCAAAAATGAGCTCCACGTCCCATGGAATGTGCAATCGATGGCCTTTCAGGACTCCATGTATCGGGAGTTCGCAATTCTTGATCCGAACTCACTTGCCACACCCATTCCTGAATTTTGAAATAGCGACCCTTTTTTAGGATTTCGTGTACCAGGGGTTTGAAACTCTTGGTTCCAAAAATCACTTGTCTCCTCTACTTCCCGGACCTTGACATGCCGAAATTCTAGGATTCCATTCCAAAGACACTTCACATTTCACGACTTCAGGGTTTTCAGTGCAAAGCGCTCTAGCTCCTTGTCATCAGGGGTTCCGAAATGTTGAATCCCGATATGCCGAAATGCCAATGTTTCACACCAAAGGCACGTCGTGTTTCATGATTTCATGATTTTCAATGCTAAGGTCCCAGTTCCTTGTCATCGATATTTCCAGTATGTCGAACCCCGAAATAACGAAATTTCACCCTTAGCAATCCTTTTCGCGATTCGGGTTTTAGAGTGACCAAGGATTTTGGTCTGCATTTTGAACTTATGGATCCTGAATTCCTGAAATGATATGATGGCTTAGACAGACCACGATCAATGGTCCATGTTGGTTCTTGATGATAGGGCGGAATATTCATCCAACTCCTAACCACTTTGCATCTCCTCTGGATCCTATGGTCCTCGTGACTTCGCGAGTTCTCCACGAAGAATTATGACCACCAGATGCACTCTTCAATGACCCCTATCCAACGACTCAGTGTTCTCCCTCCTGAACTTAACTTCTGTGAGACAATTTTGGCCTCCGTCTCCCTTTGAGCACACCAAAGGTTAAATCCCTCCTGAACTTTCACTGTTAAACTCAAGCTTTCCAAAAGGATCCTTGCTCCCACTCCTTGCGGCAAACCTTCAAATAACCTCTGGTTATTTGAGTCTCCGACCCTATGCACTCCTTGCAATAGTGCTCCTTCAATCTTCCTTCTGGATTTATAAAATCCAAGGCTTCAATTGGCCTGCGCACACCTTGCACAACTCTGTGTTTCACCTGCACTTCATCTGGTATGAGAACAATGGTATCTCTCCTGAGCTTTCTGAAATAAAACTCATACCCTCATCAACGCACACCTTGTGGACGTTCGCTGCACTCCTTGCAGGAATTCTCAGGAAGAGAAAAAATTGAAACTCATTCTTCTCCTCTCTCAGACTTCATACACTCAACATGAAATCATACACATAACATGGCATTGAAACAAATGCATACAGAGAAACAAAGCAACTGTAAACATACTATTCAACAAATGTAAACAGTAAGCATCACAACACCATGAAAATTCAGACAAAGATTCATATATTAACTCAAGTGCTTCTGTACATGGGTTCTTCTCTACAACTCTCTACTACATCTCTACTGCTTATGAAATCTGAATGATCATAAACATTTCAATGATACAAGGGTGAGGGTGTCTATATCCGTTTTCCCTCCTACTCTCTAAATTGTCTAATCTATGAATTCAAATCTACCTACTTTCATTAATTACGTATAAATGCCTTTACATTCTACAGATGAGAGAAGTGATCAAGATCTGTTTACAACATCTAAGATATAAATGTAAGTATGCTTCCCCCAGCTATCACATTAATATCTGCTTCATTAAGTTTTTTAAACATTTCAAAAACGTGCACTGGTGCTTTTCCGGCTGTCTTCCGAATTTTACATTGCTTGTTTCATTGGCTTCTTATGATGCTCCTGCATCAATTTCATGTTCAAAAGTGACTCTTCCACAGAATACAGGTTTAGATACATTTCTTTCCCAATTTTTCCCCCACCATTTCTGGCAATTACCTCTTTATTTTTATGCAAGCTTGAGGAGAATAACATATGCTTGTAATGTAAGCTCATCCTTTGGATAAGTCCCTCAGAGTATGTTTAATGAACCCTAGGAAGGAGTGGTTTGGTCCCATATATGTCTTTCAATGCTTGTTTAACGAGTCTAAAGATAGAAAACTTGGGGGTTTTTCATGTTTATAGAGTCTAAAAAACACTTAAAGTGAACTCTCTCAGTTCCTTTTTCGTAAAGTAGTCCGATGAGACGAAAAAAGAGATAAACTATCGCTCAATAGACATTTTTTCTAATACTTTAACGAGTGTGAAAAGAACAAGATCGATCAACAATCTTTTCATGTTTAGAGTGTCTGAAAAGAGCTTAATGGGAATGCCAATGGGTTCCTTTTTCGTATAACCTTTACGAGTCCGAAAAATTGATGAAAGTATACTTGGTTACATTCTCATTTATTTATGAGCATGAGAAATAACAAAGACTAAGCTCGGTAATTTGTTTTCATGTATTTAGGAGCATGAGAAAGAATAAAAACTAAGCTCAGGATTGTTTTCATTTTTATGCAAGCTTTAAAACAAAACTGTTAAAATTTCAGACCCCAACCTAGTTTCGGTCTCGCTAATTTTTCAGCCAAAGTTAAATGCCCAAACCCAGTTTTAGCACAGTTTCAGCACAATTTTAGCATATAAAAAAATTAGCAGAAAATAAACTTCAAAACTGAAACATGAGGATTTTGAACATCGTTTTCAACGGAGAAATAAAATATCAGCAGTATGCAAAACTCAGAAAATTTAGACACAATAATTTTCAGTCTAACTTCGACCATGGAAAAACCCACAAGGGGAAAACTAGTGAGAGAGGGCTTTTTATTATTATTGAGCTTATGAGAAATTTCTTTTACAACATATTCATCTTCAGAAATTTACACAAACTTATCTGGACATTCCTGTAGCTTTGCTCCTCAATTTCTGAACCAAAAATCCATACAACTGTATGGTTGTCCCAACAATTAATGTTGTACAGAATGTCTCGAAATTTGTGCCCAAAATTCTGCCAAGACTATGAAAAATCCAACAGGAAAAATTCCTTGAAAAATGTGCCAGCACCTTGAAAACCATGCCTAGAATTTTGTGTGGTACAACCCTCGATTTTTGTGTAAGTCCGTATTGACTGTATAGACTTTTCTCACCCAGAAAAGTGTGCCTAGATCCTTCCTCAATTTCTGTTCAATTAAATGTTGTATGACAGCCTTGAAAAGTGTGCCAATACTTTCAGAAAACACAGCTGCTATCCACCTCAATTTCTATGCACATTTATTGTTGTATGGCCTTCAGAAATATGTATGGTACAACCTATTCTTCCTTGCTACCTACTGCCTCAAAATCCGTGCTGCTCTTTGCCTTGGGATGTGTTCTCTCCTTTAGCAAATGTTGTCTCTCTTCTCAAGCTCGACCTCTCTCAGCTCTTTATTACTCTTTCAACAAGAAATGAATGAACTACCCAATAATGGGTGCACCCTCTTTCCCTAGTCGACCTCATGAGGGAAGGTGAGGGGTTTTCTAATCTAACGGTTGAGATTAGATTAGATGAGTGACTAAGATTAGGTGTCTCTTTACTCACCCTCACTTTAGTTATAAAGTTATCTTTTAATTTGCATCTCACAAATTAATTTGACTAGGACCCGCATTAGGCACTTTCTCCCCCTTAGGTGCCTAGGGAAGAGAAACACTTGCCTTGGTACTTTATTTAATTAAAAATTTAACACTCCCTCATACCAAGGAAAGTGTTACTCACCACTCCAATATTGTCCCTAAAAAATACAAACTTGCCTCTGGCCAATGCCTTGGTGAGTATGTCTGAAACCTTCTCCTCTATAGATATGTATTGTAGCTCCACAGCTCCTCTCTGAACATAATCATGGATGAAGTGATACTGAATCTCGATATGCTTAGACTGGTCATGAAAAACTGGATTCTTCGAGAGTTTGATGTAACTCTTATTATCACAGTAAATCATGGTAGGCCTCAACTGCACACCGAACAATCCCACAAACATCTTGCGAAGCCAAAGGGCCTCACAACTAGCCTGACTAGCTGTCATATACTCAGCCTCTGCTGAACTCAAAGCCACTGACTTCTGCTTCCAACTATACCAAGACAAAACTGTTGATCCCAATCCAAAGCAACACCCTGAAGTGCTTTTCCTATCACTGACACATACTGTCCAATCTGAGTCTGTATAGCCAACCAGACGAACTCCATCTCCTCTATGATAGTCTGAACCATAATCTACCGTACCACAAAGATACCTAAGCACATGTTTTGCTTCCACCCAGTGCACTCTCATAGGCTCCACCATGAACTGACTGAGAGTGTTGACAGCAAAACAAATATCTGGCCTGGTATTGACCAAATACATCAATGACCCGATCCACTGACGATACAAAGTGGGATCCACCAACTGTGACTTAGAAGCATGAAGCTTCTTCCAGTTGGTAATCATGGGAGTGGTCATGGGCCTACTATCTCCCATCTGAGATATGCTTATAATATCACACACATACTTCCCCTATCCCAGGAAGATGTGTCCAGGCTCCTGCCAAACCTCCAATCCCAAGAAGTAATGCATCAGTCCAATATCAGTCATCTCGAACTCTAAAGCAAGGCTCTCCTTGCAGCTGCTGATGAGTCTCTCTGCCCCTGTAATGAAAATATCATCCAAATATAGTAGAATAATGAGAGGATCCTCTCAAACCACAATGAAGTATAGGTTGGGATCTGCCTCACTCTTCTCAAAACCCAATTGCTGCAAATAGGCATCTATCCTTGAATACCAAGCTGTGGGAGCTTGTTTTAGCCCATACAATGCCTTCTTCAGTCTACACACATGAGACTCTCTCCCATGCACCTCAAAGCCCTTTGGATTCTCAATATACATCTCCTCCTCTATAAGACCATTTAGAAATGCAGTCTTCACATCCATCTGGTGGATCTTCCAACCCATCTCTGTTGCAATGGAGATCACTGCCCTGATCGAAGTGTATCTAGCAACTGGTGCAAAGGTCTCATCATAGTTGACTCCCTCAACTTGTGAAAACCCCCGAGCCACAAATCGAGCTTTGTACTTCTTAATGCTACCATCCGCAAAATGCTTTAACTTGTAGAGCCATCTAGAAGTCACCACTGACTTCCCCTCATGTCTAGGAATAATTTCCCAGACATCGTTCTTCATGATGGAATTGTACTCTTCCATCATGGAATCTCTCCATACCTGTCTACTAAAGGCCTCCTCAAAAGTGGAAGGCTTAGACTCCCGAATACTGCTCACCATCGTGATGTAGCCGTAAAACCTCTCAAGAGGTTTACTCTCTCTTATTGCCTGTCTGGGATTCCCCACTGAACCCTGTGCCTCCCTCAAAGTGTCCTGAAGCCACTTGGGCTTCCTCCTCTCTGAAGTAGTGTCCTGTGGAGGGGACTCTCCCTACTCAACCCCATCTTCTGAAGACAATGATCTTGTAGTAGACCCTGAAGTACTTGATTCTGAAACCTATGGACCAGTAGCTTGTGAACCTGAACTCTGTGGCCCTGTCACCTGTGAACCTGTCATCACTAAAGTTGGTGGCCCCGAACTCTGTGTCACTGTAATCTGTTGTGGGCTCACTTGAATTTGAGGTGAAGACTACTCACCTCTCTCTGTCCCTCTAGACTTCCTAAAGATTTCTTCCTCCTCAAATCTGACATCCCTCCTCAAGACAATCTTTCTCAAGGAAGGAAGGTAAATGCAGAAAGCCTTTGAAGTCTCATTGTACCCAAAAAAGATCCCTCTCTCTGCCATGGGCTCCAGCTTTGTCCTATTCTCAAAAGGGACATATGAATAAGTGATGCACCCAAAAATCCTAAAGTGCCCCACCTCAAGCTTCTTCCCAGAGAAAGCCTCCTCAGGAGTCATGCTCCCCATAGCCCTATGAGGACTCCTGTTCTGCAGATAAATGTTGGTTGTGGAGCCTGATTATCTTCCTGATTCAGAGGTCCTTGCTTTCAGCCGTGTTTATACTCCATGAAGTATTTACACCCCAGAAGTATGTACACTCTTCCATGTGGGGGAGTGTAGAGGGGGGGTACCCCCTCNGATGTAAGAAGACCTAATAGAAGCTTCCACTTCTAGAAGGATCTTCCTCTAGATGCTTCTCTTGATAGACATATTTAGTATAAATAAGGGTCAAGGGTATGAAAACCCTAGCTTGGATATTATTGTAACAGAGCACTGCTCGACTGGAGGTTGCCCCCTCGAAGAGGCCCATGAACATTGCTTTCTGAATCAAAGTGCTATTTCTGTTGTTGTTCTTATATCATTTATGTGTTATTGTGGAGATTATGCTGGTTATATTACTGTTATTCTTCTATTTCTAGCATTTTATTTATGTTCTGCATACTTTTTATATCTGGTATAATACACCCTAGGAGAGGGATATGCATGCATTCCAAGGAAAGAAGACTCCATTTACTTATTTCCGTACTATAGCTACAGAAGGGGTCGTATAACAGTGCTTGTTGGTTGTACAACAAGAGGAAAGGCACACAAATCGAGGGTTGTCTTTTAATAGCTGGTTGGCTCGATTTTCTAGGCATTTTTGCTGAGTGAAACTCGTTCTGCAAGGTACATTATAGTGTTGTAATTTTTTGGCATGATTTCCAAGGCTTTTGGTACTGTTGATGAATGTACAGGGTTGTACAAGCCATACAACCAAGGCACATTTCCCAAGACTAAATTATGGTTGAGTTTTTTGGACGAGTACCTTGCTGGAAAGTGAGATAAGTATTGTTTTTAACTGTTGTTGTAAAGACTGTTGTAAACTTTGATATTTTCCCTAGAGCTGAATAATAAATTTTTCTCCTTAAGCTCTCATTTTTTCTGTGTATTCTTCAAGGGGCATAGCCCATAATTTATGGTGCCAAATGTGTGATTTTGTCTGCTATTAAAAATGATTTCCATTGCTATTTTATTTTAGATCTAAGTCTACTAGTATTTCAGCTCATAAAGTACAATTGTGTGGTTTGATACTTAGTTATTGAAGCTTTGTTGGAGACTAAAATCTGATTAAGTCTAAGTGATCGTATGAGATAAGATATATTTTCAACATACTATATAAGTTAATGCATTTAAATTTAGTATTACCCAAGTTTGCACATTCATATGTACAACTATAAATATATATCATATTATATACCAAACTTAAATTAACTACTCACTTTTATTAACCAAATAAATTATTTTTAATATAAACAATATTATAATTCATAAATAGCGATTTAATTTTTTAAACTTAAAACAAAATATTGACAAAGTCATATTGAGTCAAAAAGGATTTTGACAAAAACTAAAAAGTGTAGTCCGGCCAAGGACTACTATTTTTTTTAAAACTCCGTGCAATTAATAAATATTCGAAAATTTTGGAACCGACCAAATAATTTTGGAGATGTGTGAGCATTAAATACTTTATAAAGAATAATGAATATGGGAGTGTGAATCTTACAATTTGACAACTACTTGAATGCCAAAAATATCTCCAAAATTAGCCCGTGCTTCCGAAAAAGAATAGCTAAAAATCCTTCTATGGGGGTGAATCTTACAATTTGACAAATATGTGGAATGTCAAAAAAATCTCTAAATTAGCCCTTGCTTCCGAAATAGCTGAAATTCCTTTAATTTAAGTGGATGCAAATCGGGGCTGTCCCCTGTACTGCCTCGTCCATTCCACGTTAAACAAAGGACACCATTCAACACGTGTAGTTTTATCCTTTAATGAATATATTTCTGATTTTGGC
>SNQJ01S0032047.1:90174-120314 GCA_010110895.2 Picea sitchensis
CCTCCCTTTGGACCCTTCTTGAACTTCTTCTTGCTAGTGGTAGCAAGAGACACATTCTCCTCCTCATGACCTGTAGATGAACTACCATGTACATAACCTCTTCGAGTCTCCTCTTGTACAAAGTCATCCCAAAGACATTCCCAATTGGGAAGCTTCTCCCTAGCAACAATTCCCTCCACAAAAGTATCCCATTGTTTGGAAACACCATTCAATGCTATTCTCATAAGATCACTGTCAACTATGGCTTCCCCCACAGCTCCAAGCTCATCCCTCACCTGTGTCAATCTAGGAAGGTATGACACCACATTTTCAACCTTGGTCATTTTTATGCTCTTTATTTTTTCCCTCAAAACCATCTTCCAGTTCTCATTTGTACTCTGGTACAATTTAGTCAAAGACTCCCACATCTCATAAGCATGTGTGTTCCCCATCAAGTGAGGAATCAAATGATCCTTGATGGAATCAATAATAAATCTCTTAGCCTTGATACTCTTCTTAGTATAGGCTGCAAGAAGAGTAGCATCAGTAGGTACCACAACATGATGAGTAGTGGTATTCTCCATAATGTCCCACAACTCATTCTCTTGCAAAAGAAAGATCATCCTCTCCTTTCAAGCACCAAAATTTGTTGCCCCATCAAGTCTATCCTCAACTCTCAAACCAATAGCAAAGACCTTTTTTCTACTGAAAATCACAAATTCAAAAATATGCCGTGTGAAGTGTTTGTTGTCCCAACTTTCTGTCTACTAAAATCTTTACTTCCCTTCAACTCAGCTCTGATACCATGTTAAAATTTTAAACCCCAACCCAGTTTCAGTCTCGCTGTTTTTTCAGCCAATGTTAAATGCCCAAACCCAGTTTCACCATATAAAAAACTTAGCAGAAAATAAAGTTCAAAACTGAAACATGAGGATTCTGAACATCATTTTCAACGCAGAAATAAAATATCAGCAGTATGCAAAACTCAGAAAATTTAGACACAAGAATTTTCAGTCTAACTTCAACCCTAGAAAAACCCACAAGGGGAAAACCAGTGAGAGAGGGCTTTTTATTATTATTGAACTTCTGAGAAATTTCTTTTACAACATATTCATCTTCAGAAATTTACACAAACTTATCTGGACATTCCTATAGCTTTTCTTCTCGATTTATGAACCAGAAATCCATACAACTGTACGGTTGTCCCAGCAATTAATGATGTATGGAATATCTCAAAATTTGTGCTCAAAATTATACCAAGACTATATAGAAAACCCAGCAAGAAAAATGCCTTGAAAAACATGCTAGCACCTTGAAAAATGTGCCTAGAATTTTCTGTGGTATAGCCCTCAATTTCTGTGCAGGTTCATACATACTGTACGAACTTTTCTCACCCAGAAAAGTGTGCCCATCTCCTTCCTCGATTTATATTCCAATTAAATGTTGTACGATAGCCTTGAAAAGCATGCCAATACTTTCAGAAAACACAACTGTTGTCCACCTTGATTTCTGTGCACATTTATTGTTGTACGACCTTCAAAAATCTATATGGTACAGCTTGTTCTTCCTTGCTACCTGCTGCCTCAAAATATGTGCTTCTCTTTGCCTTGGGATGCATTCTCTCCTTCATAAAATGTTGTCTCTCTTCTCAAGCTCTACCTCTCTCAGCCCTCTCTTGCTCTTTCAACAAGAAATGAATGAACTACCCAAGAATGGGTGCACCCTCTTGCCCTAGTCGACCTCATGAGGGAAGATGAGGGGTTTTCTAATCTAACGGTTGAGATTATATTAGATGAGTGGCTGAGATTAGGTGTCTCTTCACTCACCCTCACTTTATTCATAAAGTTATCTTTTAATTTGCATCTCACAAATTAATTTGACTAGGACCCACATTAGGCACTTTCTCCCCCTTAGGCACCTAGGGAAGAGAAACACTTGCCTTGGTAATTTATTTAATTAAAAATTTAACAAAAAAAAAACTATGCTTGGACCTGGTTTCATTTTTACACAAGATTGAACCAGAGGAAACTATGCATGAGGTAAGTGGTTTCATTTTTACACAAGATTGAACCAGAGAAAAACTATGCTTGTGACTTCCTAACGCATAACCCAATATGGTTGGTACTTAGCCCCCATCTTAAGAAACTAGTGTCTCTAAATTCAGCATGAAGTCTAGAGGCTAAAATCATTGCCCCCCCAAGATTCGTTTCTTCCAACTACAAAGGCGGAGGAAAGGAAGCTTCAAATACTATATGAAGGACTTGACTCAACAGAGAGGGGGAAGCTGTTTCATTTTTTAACGATCTTGACACATGAGAAGAATTATGCTCGTGACTCTAGGTGTAATCCCTAGACCTCAGTTTCATCTTTTAATGAGCTTGACACAGAAATAGGAACTATGCTTGTAACCTATGTTTCATTTTTTAACAAGGTTTCCACAGAGATGCAAAAATACCCTCACAACTGGTTTCATTTTTTAATGAGCTTGAAATCAGAAAACCACACTCAAACTCTTCTTAATCATGGCTTCCAAGAGGACAGTTCTTTGGAAGGACACCATGTTAAGAGACAAAACTCGGTCATGGATTCTGAGAGATCTTCATTTAACAGAAGAAACACACTCTGGAAGGAACACATGTCGAGGGTTGTGATAGGAGTAAAGAGATCAGGCTCTAACAACCCTATCAAAGAGATAACTCTGTCAACTACTGGATCTAAGTCATCAGAAGTTGAAGCCATGGGTGACAACGCTACATAATTAACATGTAGTGGGGGAGATATTGTCTACATATAAGAACCATTTAGGGAGGCAATCCAGTCAGGACTGCTGAATTAAAGTTGATCAATAGTCACAATTATTCCATGGTGAGGGAAATATATCCAACAAAAAAGAGTGGACACAATAGCTTTCATGGCATAGACATAATCCCACCCAAGGAGTAAAGAGAAATCCAAGGGATCTTGGACTACCATGACATCAATAAAGATAGTTTTCCCTCCTAAAGTTATAGGAAGCTAGGGAAGGGTCCCTAAAGGTTGATTGGTTCTTCTGTTAAAAGATAACAGATTCTATGTAACTGGTGCAAGTGGAGGATAACCCAAATCTTGCCAAGCAATAGAGGAAAAAATACTAATGGATGCACCTTCATCTATCAGTGTCTGAGGAACGTCTTGACCACAAACCTGTACTGTAATCTAGAAAGGAATGTGAGAGGGAAGATGAGGTCCAGTTAGCACACCCCTATCAAAATGGATGGACTCATAACTTGGAGGGGGTTCCACGAGAGAAGGAGGAATAGCCCCCGGCATGGTAGATTCTGTATCAACGAGAAAAACATGGGCAGTATCAGGTTTACTCTCTAGTGGGAGAGTAGGACCGACCAATGGAGAGATCATATCGACCACTTGGGTTTCATTCTCCAAGGGGAGAATGGGGTCGACATGTGGAAATGGANGGATCGACCGCTTGGGTTTCACTCTCTAACGAGAGAGTGGGTTTGATCGAGAATGGGATCAGATCGATCGCTTTAGTTTCAATCTCTGAGGGGAGAGTGGGATTGACTAAGGATGGTATTGGATCAACCACTTTGTCAACTAGTTCAACTAAGAACGTGACCATATGGATGACATGATCAACTGGATTGACCGGTGAAGGGACCAGAGTGATCATTCCATCAACTATTGGAGGGTTGAGATAAATCTTACGGTAAGCAGCTGGAAGTTGAGGTTTTGAAACAGTCATGTCTTCCAGTAATTTTGAGGCTTCACCCATATGAGGGCAAAGGTGAGTGAGATGACTCCCTTTGCATAGCATGCACGGGAACTTGACTCTACTTTTCTTCTTCCCAACGGTATCTTGACTAGTTGATGGGGTGTCATCAACATGTTGTTCAGAGGTCGATGACATGGACTAGACAGGAGATGTAGACCATGATTCTATGACCTTGGATAGACCAGGGCAATCCTTAAGAATATGGTTACCCTTACAAATCCTACAAGGGTACATGGGATTACGGGTTGTTTGGGTGATCTTGACATCATCAACACTCCTAGCACGAGTAATAGTAACTGGTTGTTTTCCAACATGTTTGACAGTGGTTGGAGGTTTTGACCCTTTTTTATCTTTCTTCTTCTTAATATTTATTTTCTTCTTCTTCTTATTCACCGGGTTACTAGCTTCAGAACTTTCACTCGACGAAGAAGATGAAACAGAAGGAGACCTTGCAAGCTCAGAAGGCGAAGAAGACCTTACCGGTGAAGAAGGTGAAGGATCAACATGAGGTTGATGTTCTTGGGGGGAAGTGCTTGTGACTGAAGCACTAACTGCATTCGGGATTACATGAGTGGAAAAAAACCATACCGATAATCCAATCGTGAGACTTGGAAGGCTCAAAGTAGCGATATGAGGAGGATCAATGTTTCTGTAAGAAGGAAAAGTAAAAGGTTTCCCTGGAAAAGGGGTTCTTTCATTGATCGTTGCAGGAACTGACAACATTAAAACAAAAATCCAACCTAGACTTTGCTAGGGAAAACAAACAGCACATGCTAAAAATCTAGTAAGCAAGCAAGCAAACAAAACCTTCTCACAATGAGCACACTAGTTGGTGATGAAATCCAATGACGCAGGGACAAAGTAAGAAGGGGTTGGGATAGAGTGAGTGGAAAAGCTACATTGATGACCTACTTAATAGACTTACACCTTGGTGCAAGCTCCCACACATAATCGTGGGTATACCCTCCAAGGAGCCCGAGTGAGTTTGGCCAACGTCGATTCTAGGTACTGTGAAGACTTTCCACTCCACAGTCACCTCATGTAAAGAACCTAGAGATATAGGCCACTAAGGTTACCAATTACTACAATGATGCCCGGGGAAATAGTCAACAGTCCGGTCCATGTGCAAAGGCAGGGTATCTAGCCCGAAGTCAACTCGAAATGCTTCCACTCATCAATGTGGGTATACCTTCAAGCAACCCCCATAATACGCACAATCTCTACGCCAAGACCAAAAAAGTAGGGTGAGTAACTCTGCCAATATCAATGAAACCTCGTGATTGACCCTTGTGTGAGAAGGGCTTCCCAAGACAAAATG
Organism: Picea sitchensis; assembly: GCA_010110895.2. Taxonomy (NCBI): domain Eukaryota; kingdom Viridiplantae; phylum Streptophyta; class Pinopsida; order Pinales; family Pinaceae; genus Picea; species Picea sitchensis. The sequence continues at coordinate 95,244 of SNQJ01S0032047.1, forward strand.
TAATAAGTGGATTTCGCCGCTCCCTAATTCAAGATTCTATGTTTGTTTGCAGCTTTGGAAAGTTACCTTTCACACCTATTCCAAATCCCTACAACTAATATAATGTAGGTTTTCTACCAGAAAATATAAAAATGTCTAATCAATTTTTATAAGCACTTTATTTTATGGCTCTTGTTACTTAGGAGGAAAATGGCATGGATAATATGGTGTTTTGACCGACTAAAAAATTATGCAAAGAGATGAAGATGAAATATTTTCATTTCGATGAAAGCTATGCTATGAGAAGGAGAAAACATTTATCATTCCCATATGCACGATGTCCCAAAATTTTAAAACTCATCAATATCAATATCTTCAAGAAATGATTCAAAGAGACTATATACCAATACACGATTCATGGCTCCCTCCGACCATGAGGGGGAATTTTTTTCAGAATTTAAGACCAAAAAATGCCAAGAATCATGCAATTTTTCTACTTCAAATGCAAGGATGCCCCCAATCCAACATAAAGAAAGAAATTAAATCTTCTTGTTTCAAAATTTTCACTAAAAGAAATAATGAACTTTCTTAAAACAAAGAAACCCAAACTAAAAGTTTTCTTTTAAAGCAAACTATTCAGAAGAAATATGATCTTTCCCTAAACAATTCTAAATAAAACATAGGCTTTGGAATTGAAAGACACTCAAAGCAAGAGACTAATCCTTCAAAATGAAACAAAGCAAAGATGGCTAAAAACAACTCAAAGAATGTCAAGAAGACTATAAACAAATCAATATAGGCTCCAAAAGTTAAATCCAGTTGATCAAAGAAAAACTGGGCATCAAAATATAACAAGATCCAATCCAAAAAGTTGACAAACAAGTTCGCAGCCTAGCAGTAGATTACAGTGCGAGAATTAAGTATTCTTGCAGGCTAGACACTGGTAGGGTGCGAGAAGTTTGCAATGGGTCTAAAAGTAGGGTGCGAAAATCAATGGTTTTCACAGGCTGTAGAGAGGTACAATGTGAGAATGTCTGTAATCAAAGAAAATTTTGAAAAAGGACAGGGAATATAAGTGAACTTCTATATCCAAAGGGTCTGGATGGATGTCCCACAGACGTAGAAACCAGAAAATAATCAATCAAAGGAAGAGAAAGTAGACTAACTAGGAAACAATCTGTTCCCCAGTGGAGTTGCCAATTTTTTTATAAGATAAATCGGTAGGTGCAGACACTAATTGATCTCCCTAGATCCACCTAGATCTGGAACAAAACACACCAGAACATGACACTTTCCTTAAGTTTTAAATATTGAATTTACTAACTAAAGAGGGATAGGTGACATACCGTTTAAACATTGCTTCCTCTCACTATCACCATCCTAGCTCCATTCCAACACTCATACAATGATGATCCTGCAAAAGAACGCAACCAACCAAAGTGATAGTAATAGCATAAACTCAATATAAACCTATGTATGTGATCAAGGAATCATATAATTAAACACAATAAGATTTATAGGAAAGAATCATATTACTGTATCATATTAAATGTGAAATAGAGATTACAACCATGGCCTTCATGTTATAAGGTCCCTTCCAACTTTCCTTCATTCCCCACACACTTCCACTCCAAGAATTCTGAGAGCGTAGATCTGATAATATTCACAATCTATCTTGACAAAGGCAAAAATCAAAGACACTCGAACCAAGCTAATAATGTCAAGCCAAATCCAACTTAGCCCTTCTCCATGAAAGATCCTCTCCTTTTATAAGTTGAAGAGGATAAGGTGAGGAGGTTAGGATGATCCCACTAAATCATGAAAGCGAGTAAGATCCAAACCATTCAGATGCCACCTCACCATGGAAGTTTCTCCTTCTATAAGATTCGAGAAAATGCTTGTTTTTCCCACATGTAAGCATTCTCACACCCTGCATATAGAGCAGACTACAAACTTCCTTTTTTATAGGGTTTTTACAAAGGAAAATGCAACTTCTCTTCTCAGGAAAAGTTCTTCTCTCTTCTTCCTTTAGGAACTCATGCCACTGATCCCTCTGAAGACTACATATAGGTTTACATCATTAACTGTCATAGGGATGACAAAAATAATGTGTAACACCTATTCACCACCTATGTATTTCCATCTATTTCTGAATGAAAATGTGTTCTCTTCTTTAACTTATTGTCCATTAGCTCCCAAAAACTAGACCAAAAATTTCCTAAGAAGTGAGAGTCTCAGTCAAATAAAATAGATGTAGGCATCCCAAAATAAACCCAAGCATTTACAAAGAACAACTATGCTGTTATTTCAATTGTGACTTTCTTCTTGCATGGCATTAAGATACTCATCTTACTGAACCTATCCACGACAACATATGAATAATCATGACATGTTCTATACATCAATAAATCCCCTACAAAATCCATTGGCACACTTTCCCATGGTTGTGAAGGTATTTGAAGTGGCATATACAACCCCAACTTTCAATTTTTGGGCTTACTTGTGGCACACATAACACACCCTTTTACATACCTGGAAATTGTTTCATTCATTCGATTCCAATAAAAATATCTTTTCAACTGTGCTACTGTCTTACCTAACCTAAAATGACCAAAAATGAGAGATGTATGAGCTTATCTGATTACACTTTCTCTTTCATCCCTAGGTATACAAAGTTTTACAAGATGATATAATAAATTATCATGCACATGATAATCAAATTCTTCATGTTGATAACCATGAGTTAGAGCTTAATAAATATTTTTAAAATCATGATCTCTAGCATATTGTTCAACATAACTTTCATGATCTAGAAGATTATTCTTCAATATTGTAGATGCATTGACCATTGGTCTTGATAACCTATTTTCAACCTTATTATGAATACCTTTCTTATACTTAATAACCAAATGTAATTTGTTTAAGAAACCCATAGACCTAAAGTGTCGTGACTATTGTAGCTTTGTCTATGACTACAAATACTGTAATGGTTGATGATCTGTGTGAATTATTCTCTCCTTCCCCATTAAGTAATGCTTCCATTTTTTCACACTTTGTACAAAAGAATACATTTCCTTGACATATGTTGGATAGTTAATTATTGATTGAGTAAAAATTCCAGTATGATTAAAAATAGGTTTACCTCTTTTCATCAAGACTACTCCCATGGCATGTCCACTTGCATCAGTTTGAATCTCAAATGGATGTTGCAAATCTGGCAAAGCCAAAATTGGTGTTGTTCTTGTCTTATCTTTCAATGTCTCAAAGGATTTATCCTAATTTCCTACCCATTGAAAGACCTGCTTCACACTTGTTAATCCATGTAGAGGAGCTACTATGAAAAAGAAATTAGCAATGAATTTTCTCCAATATTGTACTGCTTCTAAGAAGCAACTGAATTCTGTGGAGTGGTTGGCTTGGGACAATTCACGATGACCTCCACCTTTGAGGGGTCTATCTCCATTTGATAATTCCCTACAATATAACCCAATTATACTAGAGAAGGTTTTCCAAAATTTCATTTATACATCTTTACTTACATCTTCTCTCTTTTGAAAAGTTCAAAAATTATTCTAACATGCATTAGATGATATGCCCATATATAGATAAAGATCAACATATCATCTAAGTAGATAATGAAAAGGATTGAATACATCATTCATTACCCTCATAAATGTCATGGGTTCATTGCATAAACCAAATGGCATAACCAACCATTCAAACAACCCTTTATTTGTCTTTAAAGAAGTTTTCCATACATCACTTTCTGCTATTTTTGACTTGATGGTAACCACTTCTCAAATCTACCTTAGTGAAATAGATAAAATTCCTTAATTGATTAAATAAATGATCAATTTTAGGTAGAGGATATTGGTTCTTTACCATGATCTTGTTTATTACTTGAAAGTCAATACACATCCTCCACATATTGTCTTTCTTTGGAACCAATACAATAGGATACCCACATGGAGAGGAACTTGGCCTTATAATTCCTTTATAGAGAAACTCCTAAACTTGTTTCTTTATATCTGCATTCTCTATCACTGATGACCTATACATACCAATGTTATAAAGAGGACAATCCTATTGAAAATGAATTTTATGTTCAACCTCCCTCTTAGGAGAAATCCCTGTAGGCTCCTGAAATAACTCATCATAGTTAGAAATAATCTTTACCAATTCTTGTTGATGATCTGGATCACAAAATGACAATGCATCTGGAATATCTTCTTCTTTTTGCTTCACCACCATGAGTGTAACACTCTTTCATATTGTAACTCTTTTATATAAGATAGTGGGATTATGTTATTGTTAGGCCATAGAGCTTGAGTGTTGAAGGGCAAGAGCCTGATGTTGTACATGTATCTATGTAGAACAGTAATAAAAATATAAACACCACCGCGTGTAGGCCGACATGATGGATGAGTGATGGGGGACTAAGCTTCCATAGAGCGGGAAAGGGATTAGGGGTTGGAAGGTGGGAAAAGGGGGCTAAGTGTGGAGCCTAGGGGATAAACCTAAGGGCTTAAGTCTTGGGAATACTATTTTAATATTATTCCAAAATGACATGTGAATAATATGTTTTTATCCTAAGTTCTTTTGGAATGACATGTGACTTCCAAATGGTGGGAGAAATGCACATTAATGGAAGCATGCAGCTTCATGGGTGATAAGTGTCAACCGAAGCCCATGCAAATAAAACGGCTGAGACGAGCCGTGGTGGGGGGGCACCTCCATTCTATCCGACCGTCTGAGCGTGAACCGGTCTAACCTCGGTAAGAGACCTTGTGCATCTTCTGAACTGTACATCCCCTGAACCAGAAGCCTATGTTGATTTTGGGAAAAAGTTTGTGTTTGTTATAGAAAGTCGATACACCAATTCTCTGTTCTGAACCATGGATTTTGAATCGACCCCTGTGTGGACAACTCATCATGCATCCCTGAGAATCTAGAGTGTGAGTCTATCCCATGTTGCTAGATTGAGAAAATGGAAGTGTCTCATCCCTGCTAATCTTGGTTATGCTGTTGCACCTGTTTGTAGGTGTCCTGAGGTGTTCATGTCTGGATTCCTGTTGATTGTGGTGGATGTGTAGTGTTTGATCCTATGTGGTTGGTTGGCTAGTTAGTACAACACTCTCTCCAGGTGAGAGAGGTGGTGAAGTTGGAAGAACAAGTTGTTGGGCCTGTGAGTGACTCTCTCTAGGTGAGAGAGTGCACAGAGGAAGGAGAGAACTCCTAGAAGAAACCCTATAGCTGCCACAGAGCTCAGAGACTTCCAGTCTAGTCTATTGATAAAACCCAAGGCAAGGGAGGTTAGAAGTCGAAGGACTGTTTAGGTGACAGAGAAGGTGTATACTCCTGGGGTGGAGCAGGCATGTGAAGAAGGAAAGTCTATGAGAAGTGAGTATGAGTGGTTCCTGGAAGAGAATTCCTTCCTTGTGACTATGTGTTTACCCTATAACCTCATCCTAGCCTAGGATTCATTTCCTTGGGGGTGGAGCTTAGTCCCAGCTCTGGGGTGACCCACTGTTGAGCTTGATGAGAAGTGTGGTCTAAGGCTGGGAGGTTTGTGGAAGGCCTGCACCTGGGTGGTGGAATTACCACCATTTCAAAGACAAGTACCAGATGATGTTTTAATTACAAGTCAGAGGAAGAGCATGAACAACACCTGAGACTAGTGCTTCAAGTGTTGAGAGGACACCAACTGTATGCCAAATTAAGAAAATGCTCATTTTACCAAAGGTAGATCCATTACTTGGGGCACATTATTTCAGAAGAAGGGATCGCTATGGATCCTGAGAAGGTTGAGGCCATCTGAGAATGATCAACGCCAAGGAATGTGGTAGAAGTCAAATCCTTTATGGGTCTGGAGGGATACTACAGAAGGTTTATAATAGGGTTCTCAAAGATAGCTCACCCTATCACTTATTTGAAAAGAAAGGAGAAAAAGTTTCAGTGGACTGAAGAGTGTGAGAAAGGTTTCTAGTGATTGAAGTAGTTGTTAACCAATGCTCCAATCTTGAGGATTGCAGATCCAAATATGGATTTCATGGTGTGCACAGATGCGTGTAAGGAAGGGTTGGGAGGAGTTCTCAGCCAAGATGGATTTGTAATCTGTTATGAGTCTAGGAAGCTGAAAGAGCATGAAAAGAATGATGCCACTCACGATTTGGAGCTGGCAGCAATCATCCACACTCTGAGGAAATGGAGACATTACCTCATGGGAAGGAGATTCAAATTGAGAACAGACCACAATGACCTGAAATATTTTCTTGGTCAGCCGACCTTAAACGCTAGACAAAGTAGGTGGTTGGAGTTTCTATGCGAATATGACTTTGATATCAAGCATATCAAGGGGAAGGAAAACAAGGTGGTTAATGCACTCAGCAGAAAAGTGCATGACGTACATACTTCAGCCATTAGCATGTACATGAATGATATCAAGGGTAGAATTTTGGAAGATGCAAATGTGGATTTGCAGTACAGAGACTTAGTAGCAAAGCTACAACAACACAAGAGACCACAGAAAAAGGAAAGTTACACCTTGGAAGCTGATGGATTACTTCTGTATAAAGACAGAGTGTATGTACCCAATGTCCAGAAATTGAAACTTGTTATTCTAAAAGAAATGCATAATGTGACATATGTTGGACACCATGGATATCAGAAGACTATGGAAACAGTCAAAAGCCATTACTTTTGGCTGGGTTTGAAGAGGGAGATCACTAAATACATTGCTAGATGTATGGAATGCCATAAAGTTAAGGTTGAGCATAGGCACCTAGCAAGGTTGTTGTAGCCTTTACCCATTCCTGAATGGAAGTGGGAAGTGGTGACCATGGATTTTATTATAGGATTGCCCAGAACAAGCAAGCAACATGATTCAATCATGGTTGTGGTGGAAAAGCTTACAAAAGATGCCCATTTTGTTCCACTGAAAACCACTCACAAGGCAACATATGTTGCGGATATCTTCTTAAAAGAAGTGGCACGCTTGCATGGAATTCCTAAAACGATTGTGTCTGATAGGGACCCGAAATTTACCTCGAATTTTTGGAAAGGACGGTTCAAAGGATTCAGAATGAATCTGAATTTTAGTACAACGTATCATCCTGAGTCTGATCAATAGACAGAGAGGGTGAACAGAGTAATAGAGGACATGCTGAGAATGTACGTGATGGACAAACCATTAAGATGGGAAGACTACCTGGATTTTGTAGAATTTGCCTACAATAATGGGTATCATGCATCGTTGAAGATGAGACCATTTGAAGCACTTTATGGAAGAAAGTGAAACACTCCAGTGAGCTAGGATAATCCAACTAACAGAGCAGTAGTTGGGCCAGAGTTGCTCAAGGAGATGGAGGAACAAATGATAAAAATTAAACAGAATTTGAAAACTGCCTAGGACAGGCATAAAAGTTATGTTGATAAGAACATAACCCACCGAGAATTCAAAGTGGGTGATCATGTTTTCCTAAAACTGAAAACTAATAGGAGTTCCCTAAAGCTGGGAAGTTGCACCAAGTTGGCAGCAAGATTTTGTGGGCCATTTGAAATCTTGGAAAGGATTGGGCCAGTTGCATACATGCTTTCATTACCTACNTGTGTTTCATGTTTCAGTGCTTAAGAAATATACACCTGATGCTAATCATGTTATCGATTGGAATGTGATTCAGGTGGAACCAGAAGGTGTCCTGCAAGTGCATCCTATGCACATATTGGACAGGAAAATAAAATAACTCTGGAATCAAGCAATAAAGCTTGTAAAGGTCCAGTGGACCTGGTACGATCCTGAGGATGCAACATTGGAGCATGAAGATGTTATGCGAGTAGAGTAACCACATCTTTTTTAAAATTTTGAAAAGCTTGCAGATGCTGTGTAAAGTTGCACTGAGGATAGAGCAAAAATAAGGGGATGGGGATTGTAATGTCTCCAAAGCCGAGCCCAGTTGTAAATATTGTTTACAAAATGAGTTGTAAAATGTTTTATAGGCTGGTGATCCAAGTTTATATAAGCTAGTGGGCTTATTTGATTGTTAGGCTGGAGAGCCTGAGTGTTGAAGGGAAAGAGCTTGATGTTGTACATGTATCTATGCAGAACATTAATAAAAATATAAACACCTCCACGTGTAGGCTGATACGATGGATGAGTGATGGCGGACTAAGATTCCATAGAGTGGGCAAGGGATTAGGTGCTGGAAAGTGGGAAAAGGGGGCTAAGTGTGGAGCCTAGGGGCTAAACCTAAGGGCTTATGTCTTGGGAATAATATTTTAATATTATTCGAGCCTAGGGGCTAAACCTAAGGGCTTAAGTCTTGGGAATAATATTTTAATATTATTCCAAAAATACATGTGAATAATATGTTTTTATCCTAAGTTCTTTTTGAAAGACATGTGACATCCAAATGGTGGAAGGAACGCATGCTGATGGAAGCATGCAACTTCACGGGTGACAAGTGTCAACCCAAGCCCATGAAAATAAAACGGCTGAGATGAGCCATGGTGGGGTGCTGCCTCCATTCTACCTGACCGTCTAAGCATGAAACAGTCCGACCTTGGAAAGAGACCTCGTGCATATTTTGAACCATACATCCCCTGAACCAGAAGCCTGTGTTGATTTTAGGAAAAAGTTTGTGTTTTTTCTGGAAATCCAGTACACCCCTTCTCTGTTCTAAACTGTGGAGTCTGAATCGACCCCTGCATGGACAACTCATCACGCATCCCTGAGAATCCAGAGTGTGATTCTATCCCATGTAGCTAGATTGAGAAAGCGGAAGTGTCTCTTCTCTGCTAAGCCTGGTTATGCTGTTGCACCTGTTTGTAGTTGTCTTGGGGTGTTCATGTCTAGATTCCCATTGATTGCGGTGGACATGTAGTGTTTGATCCTGTGTGGCTAGTTGGATAGTTAGTACAACACTCTCTCCAGGTGAGAGAGGTGGTGAAGTTGGAAGAACAGGTTGTTGGGCCTGTGAGCGACTCTCTCCAGGTGAGAGAGTGCACAGAGGAAGGAGAGAAATCCTAGAAGGAACCCGGTAGATGCCATAGAGCTCAGAGACTTCCGGTCCGGTCTATTGCTGAAACCCAAGGCAAGGAAGGTTAGCAGCTGAAGGACTATCTAGGTGACAAAGAAGTTGTATACTCCTGGGGTGGAGCAGGCATGTGGGGAAGGAGAGTCTATGAGCAGTGAGTATGAATGGTTCCTGGAAGAGAATTCCTTCCTTTTGACTGTGTGTTTACCCTGTAACCTCAGACTAGCCTAGGATTCCTTGCCTTGGGGGTGGAGCTTAGTCCCAACTCGGGGGTGACCCACTGCTGAGCTTGATGAGAAGTGTGGTCTAAGGCTAGGAGGTTTGTGGAAGGCCTGCACCTGGCTGGTGGAATTACCATCGTTTCAAAGATAAGTACCATATGATGTTTTAATTACATTTCTACATGTTTGTGTATTTATATTTATCATGTATTCTGCTATGCATACAAAGTAATGTTAAAGCCGTTGATTATTTATAATAGTAGTAATTCTTATGGTTACTTTGAGTTTAAATGTGTTTTCATTTGCTTAAATGCATGTCTTATATATAGAATTAAGTATGAGATTGTTATTCCACGAAGTAGCTCCTACCAGGGCAAGAATGGGGGTGTTACAATGAGAAAAAAATATTTACTAACACTCATAAGTCTCTTCATTTGTCCTATACCCACTAAAGAAATATTAGTTTTAATACGATGAGCTCTGACGATATATTCAATATCATCCTTGAAAAGGTTATATTTGTTTTGTTCATGATAAAATATGGATTTCTTGTCAAATAAATATGGACTTCCCAAGACAATGTCACAAATTTCAAGTGGCACGACATCTAATTCAACCTCATCAAAGAACTTAGATGTAATTGAAAATATTATTTCACATTGTTTCATCACTTGCAACTTAGCATCCTCATAGACCCAAGCTAATGGATATGGTTTCACAAGAGGTGTGGTTTTTAAACCCAACTTCTTAACAATTGCTTCAAATATTAAGTTAACTTGAGATCCAATGTCAAACAAAGTATCTATCTTTGTATCCTTCACTATGAATCTGACATGGAAAATCTCACTTTGTTTTTTTTTATCAAGAACACTTTCAAATTTAGCTAATTGAAATGAAGAAATATAATTAGTAGCAGATAAACCTTTCCTTCCCATTTCCATGATTTTAGATTCATCTCCTGAATCTGATCCCAAATCTTGTTGATCTATTTTAGCAGTTCTTTGTTTCCCTTTGTACTAGAACTTCTTTGGTCATAACTCTGGACACAACTTTCAACATTGTGCCTCCTCATGTCCCCTCCTTTTGCAGTGAGAACATGTAACCTTCTCTTCATCTTTCTTTATTATAGACAACTTCTTACTCTTCCATTTTCCTTTTGGATTCTTCTCAAATTTGTGTGTCTTCTTATCTTCAAACACATGTTTTCCATTGCTAGATTCTAGATGAGTAGCTTGTACTGACACTTCATCAATATTAGTAGGGTTAAACATCAATACAATGTGTCAAATATATGAATGCATATGACCAATATACTTCAGAAGATTTTCACGAGTATATAATGGAATTCCTAAAGATAATGTTTTCTTCTTAAATTCCTATGTATATAATTGGAAGTTTTTCCCTTTTCCTTGTCTTAGAAGTTGCCAATCTATTATTGTAGTTTTTACATAAGCCAATGGATAAAATTGCTTTCTTATTGCAGTAGTAAATGCATCCCAAGAAGAAATTACTTTACCTTGTTTAATGAGATCAACTTGTGTCTTACTCTCCCACCATATCAAGGTTGTTCCACCCAAATGAAGAGTATCCAACTTTATCTTTGAAGTTTCATCTATGATCTTTTGTACCCTGCAATATAATTCAATTTGTTTGATCCAGTTGTCCAACTTCTCTACATTCGATTATCCATCATAAATTGGCAAGTCAAACTTTACATCTAACTTTATTAAAGGAAAATCACGAGCATGAGAGAAAGAATATTTCTTAGAGGGATTATTCTTATCAGAAGAGTGTTGACTTGCACCATTGATAGATGATGATGATGGTGAAGAAGGTTTTGACGGTCCACCACCTTCACCTCCTCCTTATGATTTTACCAAAGATTTTTCTTCTCTAGTCTTTTGAACTCTTAAATACAATTCATCCACTATTTCCCTCATTGTATGGACTGCATACATAACTTCTTCGGGTCTCATGGGAGGATATTTTCCTTCCTCTCCTTCAGAAGCCATATTACATTTATGAAGTATCCTTTGGATTTATGTTTTATAACTCACAATCCTACCTTCACCTCACATGAATATAGCTCTTGTAAGAATTCATGCGCAAATACATGCCAAAAACTGCTCTGATACCAACTTGATCTAAAAATTCTTAGATGCTAATTATTTCTTAAGTACACATAAAGATCCAACTTGATTCAAAATATATGATCACTTTAACTATTTTCAAATAATATGAATTCACCTACTTATCTAAACTCATTGAACAAGTGAATAACTTGCAAGAAACTGAGTAAATAGAACAACAAGAATAAATCACATTACACAAGTTTTCTAACAGAGTTCAACCATTTTGGGCTACGTCTGCATATCTACTTCCAATCGAGAGACCACTTTATTAATGATCAAATGATTGTGTTTTTACAATGACCTTTTTATCATTTGATAAAATCAAAAACATAATGCACCATCGAATTCCTCTCAGAATTCTGAGAAAAAGGAGTATAAACACCATATACTTTCCTCAAGGAACTATCAGATTACTAAAAAGGGGGGTGAATCAATAATGAACAATTTATACCACTTATTAATCCTTTTAACCACAATGTATATTATTTTAACTTATTCAACAATGTTCATCAATTCATCATCAATATATTGTTTCATCATAAAACATTAACATCCATCAGTGCATAATAAACAATAATAAACACATCCACACAATCACATTACACCATTATTTTGCGTGGAAACCTAATACGGGAGAAAACCATAGAATGGTTTTATTATATATATTTAATAATTACATTCAAGGAAGCACCAATATCCAATTCTCCATCTCCAACTGGAAGGAGGCTCCAACCCCCTAGTTTCTCAGGATACAACCTAAAGGAATCTCTATCTCCCTAATTATATGGCTACAACCAGAAGGAGGCTCCAACCCCCCAAGTTCTCCGGATACAACCGGAAGGTGGCTACAACCACCTTGTTCTCAGGCTCCAACTGCCTGATTCTATGGCACCAACCGAAAGGAGGCTACAACCCCCTTTCATTGCCTTTTCCAACCACCCTAAAATTAAATGCAAAATAGATGATGAAACCACTTCCACACTATCACTGTGAGATATACCACTGTAAACATGTACCAATCTATACCAACAACCTGTAACCAATCCTGTAGCAGTAAATGTAATATCAACCTGTCCTCTCTATAAAATCAGATCTAATCTCATAGATCTCATGCTCATGATCACAATATAAAGCCTCAACCCAACATCATCAATATATATCTCACATACACAACATGAAGACCAATATCCATATGCAAAATAAAAACCAATTGTATCACTCAAAAAATAGGATATATGCAGCTATACTAAATAACCAATACCATCTCAAGAGATAAACCCTAGCTCACAAAAAAAACCTCAAACAAGATGTGCCATATATCTCATAAATAAAGTTCAACCATGCATTAAAGATTATGCCAATACAACCAGCTATGAACCAGTACTAAAATTCAGTACATCTGCCTCAGATCAACTCTACAACAAGCCCTAAACTTCCAAGAGTGAATCCAATAGATTTACAAGGCAAAACCTCAACCAAACTTATAGATTCAACGCTAGACATATGAAAACCATACTTTTTTCTTCTTGTAGCATTCTATTTCCATGGTTCGGCTACTACAATTTTGCTGCCATGGTATTTCTTCTGCGATTCTGTGGCCACGATTCTGTTGCCATGATTTCGTTGCCATGATTTTTCTGTCGTGATTTTTCTGCTGCGATTTTGCTAATGTGATTGTTGTCCCTTGGGTATGGATTAAGAAAGAAGGAGGAGAACAAGGAAAATTAAAGACGATGTTGTGAAATGCGTGGAAGACACGGTGACTGATATTGGGTCGAAGTGAGAAAAGGAGCAGAAAAGACAAAATGAAGTAAGATAAAGCAAGACGTTGGATGAGGATATCGAGGAAGACAGATCAACAAGACAGATGGATCGTGGACAAATCAAAAAGTGAAAGAAGATGTCAATGAATTCTTTGCAGCACCATGCGAGAAGGAAGGAAAGAAAGGCTGGCGAAGCCTGAAAATGTGGGTCAAGTTGAACTAGGGTTTTAGACACCTAGGGTTTTGGTATCTAGGGTTTTCGACACCTAGGTTTCAGTCTAAGGCTATTGGTGAGCTATTGTAATGTATAAATAAAGGTCAAGAGGACCTGAGTAGGGTTGTTGTTGTTTTGGTGGTGTGTTTTTATTATTGTCCGAGTATGTTATGAGGAGAGATTGCTATTGAGAGAGAACTATTGTATTGTGAGAGCAGTCTTTGTTGTAATATATTCAACTGGGTGCGAAGATCAATCCTGCAATTTGGTGTGCAGGGAGGGGAGAGAGAGAAGAAGATAAGATATGTTAGATAAGAGCGTAGATAGAGCTGTATTCTTTCATCTAATATATTATAAATCACAGTTTTGTGGACGTAGCCCTAGAGAGAGGGTGAACCACGTATATCTTGTGTTATGTGTGATCGATGTTGTTTTATTTGTCATTTGATATGCTGCTATTGTGATATTGTGTTATATCTGAGAGTATATCTTGTGTAGTAGGATTAAAGGAAGATAAAGAATACTAAGTGGCTATGTGTTGTTGATGTGAATGCACTCTACATTTTCTCTGGTTGTAGATACCTGTGTCCTGCAAACCCCTATACCTACTTCGGGTGAGATTGCATCTGCTTTGCAGGTGTTGCTGAAAGGGCCAATAGTTAGGGCTTGTTGGTGCATTGTTAGAGCAGAACCCTAGGTCTGCCCCTGTGCCAAAAAATGGTTCTGTTGCCGGGACCGGGATTTTCTTGAGGGAATGTCAAGGTGGTTTCCATCGAAGACATAGATTCAAAAGTGGATAGAAGAACAAGAAAAAGACTTATCTGAAGTCCATAATAAGAACCCTAATCTTAGTACAGAGGATTGGTTGGGAAGATATATCTTTACTGATATACATGAGATTTTCTTTGGAGGAATCCACCAGGATATATATGAGTGGTTTGCCAGATTAGTAGACACCTAGTTCGAGATCAGACTCAGACCTCCTGTGGTTTGGATGTCAGTGCTGGTTAAGAAGGTCAAGAGAGTTGACAACATCATTTCAAGAGCAGTAGATCATTGGTTTGATAACACGATTGGAGGGTATATTACTGAGTTTATCGTTGACAGAGTATAATTGTATAGCCAAGCCAAGAGATATTTCTTTAAAGGACCTAGAGGAAAATTTTTACACTTTTTGAAGTTGAAGATAAAGATGTTATTGCATGAGAAGGACATATTGAAGATACAGTAATCGATCAAATCGAAAGAGCTAATGTTCAAGAATTTAGACAGCGACAATGACATAGAGGTTGGACATACGCGTGGTGGGAGAGTGTTCAGAGAAGTTCATCTCACGAACCTATTTAAGTAGAACTATAGAGATGAGGGCTTATACAGTGGAGAAGAGGCAGATATAACAAACAAAGAGCATTCAAAGTCCGCTAGGACATAGGAAGAGAAGACTGAATAACCTCACTGAGAAGAGCTAGAAACTGCGTTGACTATTGAAGTATGTATTGTTACTCCTCCTGCTGTTTAAGCAGTGTTAAATAACCAGAGTAACATAAGTCATCAGAACACTCAGAGCACTGGTTCAAGCAGTTTAGGACCTATTCAGTCTGGAAACCTAGGAAGTTCTATGGCAGATGAGATGAGGCTCCCTATCTTTAGAGGATATGGATCTGAAGATCCTGATCAACACTAGTTTTTATGTGAAGATGTATGGAGTATTAAGAATTTCATTGACAAAGTAGTTAAGAGAGCTCAGTTTAGTACTACCCTAAGAGACTGTGCACTGAGTTGGTACATGAAACTTGTCCAAAGAATTAATCAGACTAAATTGTTGAATGAGATCAAGAATGCATTGATTTTAGAATTCAAGAAACCCAAGTCAGAGTCACAATTCATTACAGAGTTGACAGAAATCAAACAGAGAGTAGCTGAAGTTGTGTGGGAATTTGATCAGAGGTTTAAGACCTTAACGAGCTGTTTGAATTTTAAGATCCCAGATGAACAGAACAAGGAATGGTTCATTGCTGCTCTTTTCCTACACATCAAAGTTCCTCTGATGTAAGAAAATATTACTTCATAGGCTAAGGCACTGGAGATCACCATGAAATTAGAATCATCCTCGATGGGAGAAAACAGCTCAGGTATGAGTCAAATCTTGAGTCAACTAACTAGCTTATCATTGCAGGTCGAAGATATGATGAAGGAAAAAGGGAAAGAAAAAAGAGAATACATTTGGTGTATCATATGCAAATCAGAAGGCCATGATAAGGAGCACTTCCCCCTATTTCATGAGTACTTTGCCTCTAGAGCTCCGATCCATTTGAAGCAAGTTACCCTACCCTGGTGCAAGATATGTACAAATCGACATTTCCCTAGTCAATGTTACTATTTGCAAAAGTATGTCCAGAACCCCACAAATCGATATTTCATGTTCTGTAGGTCAGTGGGGCACAATGATAGGGATTGTAGAGCTTACGATATCATGCATGAAAGATCTAGGGATGTATACAAAATTCAAGGTGAAGCATAGCAAGAAAGAAACACAGTGTAGTATAACTCCCCAGGAAGAGGAAAATTCAACCCTCGCGGTGGATTTAGAGGAAGAGGAAGAGGAGGAGGTATGGGTCAAGGCCGAGGAAAGATCATTTTTTATAACTGTGCGCAACCAAAACACTTGGCAAGGGACTTTCAGAACCCTTGTACCACTTGCAGTTACTGTAGCTCATTTGAACATGTCATTGAATATTTCCCTATGCTGCTAGCCAAGATTCAAGAGAAACGAAGAGGAAACCAGAAAATACAACTGATCAAAGAAGAAACCTATGGATCAAACCCCATAGTCATTCTTATCACTAGAGGAGGTGTTGTTATAGGAGAAGACAGAGTGACTCTATAAAAGAATACTAAAGGATCGAGAATCAAGAAAGCTATAGAGAGGACACAAGAGTTTGATCTGAGGAAGGAGAAGATGATATTTGAAGAGGCAAGAAAAGATTTTGGAAGAGATCAGGCTTCTTCATCAAAGGTTCGACCATAAGTAAGAGAGTATGGAATTCCCCTGGCCTTTGATCAATCTACTTTTCCCGGAGAAGGAAAATAGGTGAGTAAACTTGTCAGTTTCTTGTATACATTTATTGAGTTGATTAAGGATGAAAAAGCCATACAAGAACTACAATATTTGGTCAGACAGTACGAGATAGGAAGGGTAGATCCCTTTCTGAATAAATTAGTACATCAACTATCCAAGAAGAGAAGGATAAATAAGGAACTACACCTTAATGCTCAGATAGGATATTATGATATAGATTATGTGGTCCTTGACTTAGGGTCATAAGTCAATGTCATGATGAAGTAGACCTAGGCACTGATGGGGAAACCAAAGTTGATATACTCCCTTATAAGGCTTAGGATGGCTAATTAGAAGGAAGTAATCCCCTTTGGAAGGCTGGAGCATGTCCCTGTGGACATCGATGGGGTAAGGACATTTGTATATTTTGAAGTCATTGAAATTGTGGATGAGAGATGTTCTTATCCTGCATTGTTAGGAATCGATTGGGCTTTCAACAAGTCTACTATTGTTGATTTAAAGAAAATAAGAATGACATTTGAAGGAGATTGCGTTAGGGTCATCACACCTTTGGATCCTGATGAAGTTCACAGATACACAGATCCAATCAGAGAAGAAGACCGCACATATGAATTAGAAAACATCTACAAGTTGACAGCAAGAATAGTAGAATTACATAAATCCTGCAACAGAAGGGAACTTGAGTTGGCGAAGTGAGATTTCATGCTCATCGGATTCAGAAGAAGAACTGGAGAACTAGAAGAATAATATGTATGAAGTTTCCTCACGGAGATGTGCTAGATTGACCAGAGAAGTTCGTTGGATCAGCACAACAGTAAGTAATTTTCCCACCTTTGATGGTTTGAATCACTTAGAAACTTTCTTGTTGGAATTTGAGGAAGTTGTATGGGCACAACAGAGTTTGTTGGCACTGGATGAAGCTCTGAAAGAAAATCCAGTAAGATGGTGGGGAACACATAAGAATAACATTTCCCAGTGGGTGCAATGTCATACTTTGATGACAACATGATTTTCAGACAACATCGCAGGATGAGAAGTTTGGTATACAGGTCAAAGTTGCTCGAAATACCATGTGCAAAGTTGAGAGGAAGCCTAGAGAAACATTCTTCAAGAGTAGTGGGTACATAAATTTATCAACACTCTGGACACAACACCTATTAATTGGTATCTACAAGATGAACTATGCCTCATCACTACAAATTGGGAAAGTATGAATCGAAACTTTGTAACCACCTTTTCATTTGAAAGTCAATATCCTACAGTGGATCAAGTGTTACATATTGTAAGGTAGAAAGTTTTTGAGGAAGCACCTAACCTCCCTGTGGAGAAAGAAGAGGATGAATGGACTACGCCTCTTTAGAAATTGCAAGGCCGTTACAATATCAATGTTGATGAAGATGATGACCCTAGGAATGTGAACATCGCAGAAACAGAAGGTCGGAGAGATGTAGAAGGACCAGAAGTCTAAATTCCTTTTATTGGGAAACCCATTAAAATCAATAAATTTATTATAGGAACGAAGGAAACACCTAAACTGGAAAATGTTGGAGATTACTTGGATGAGGCCACTATTGACAAGATCACAAAATTGTTGCATGAATATCAGGAACTTTTCCAACAAAATTCATAGATATGAAGGGTATTAAAGGACCCATGGGGGAGATGAAAAATCCCTTGAAACAAGATGCAAGGCCAGTCAAGAAGAGACCCTATAGATTGAATCATAAATACAAGGAGAAAGTCAAGATTGAGCTCAACAAAATGTTAGAAGCAGGAATCATAGAACATGTTGAAGAGTCAGAATGGATTAGCCCTATGGTGGTGCAGGATAAGAAAATTGGAGAGATTAGGATCTTTGTAGATCTTAGGAATATGAATGATGCATTCTTACATGATCCCTTTCCTACACCATTCATAGATGAAGTGTTAGACAATGTTGGAGGATAGGAGGTCTACTCCTTCACAGATGGATTCTCAGGATACCATTAGATCAGGATTGCAAGGAAGATCACCATAAGACTACATTTTCTATAGAATGGGGATCCTACCAGTATACAGTGATTCCATATGGATTAAATAATGTCCCAGCCATCTTTTCCAGGGTGGTGGTCGAAGCATTCAAAGAGTTTTTACATAAATTTTTAGAAGCATATTTTGATGATTGGACTGTGTTTATCTTATTAAAATATCACATTGAATTTTTAAGGCTAATGTTGGATAAGTGCAGGCAATGCCAGATTTCCCTGAATTCGAAGAAGTGCATATTTTTATCACCTTTTGGAGTTTTTCTAGGACATATTGTATGCAAGCAGGGGTTGCTGGTAGATCAGATCACCATTATTGTTGATCTACCTCCCCCTACTTCAGTCAGACAACTGCGCACTACACTGGGACATAATGGGTACTACAAGAAGTTCAATAAGGGCTATGCACATATTACAACACCTATGGAGAAGCTATTAAAGAAATATTGTCACTTTCAATGGACAAAAGAATGCCAATAGTGCTTTGACACACTGAAACAGAAGATGGTTACTACACCCATTTTGGTTTTCCCAAATTGGAATAAGGAGTTTCATGTGCATGTCGATACATCCTCTATTGAATTAGGAGTAGTGTTAGCACAACCAGGAGCAGGAAATATCAACCATCTGTTGTCCTTTGCTAGCAGGAAATTATCTACAACTAAGATAAATTACACAACCACTGAAAGAGAAGGATTAGCTATGGTGTATGCACTGCCAAAGTTTCATCACTACTTGTTGGGAGGGAATTTCAAGATGTTCACTGACCACTCTGCACTAAAATACCCGGTCAACAAGCCAGTGTTGGGGGGGAGAATATGTAGATCACTTCTACTATTTCATGAATATGATTTCGAGATCGTGGTTAAGCCAGGGAGAATGAATAAAGGACCTGACCACTTGTCTAGGTTGGAGCATGGAGAGGAACCTACTAGTCTGGTGGATAGACTACCTGATGCACAGTTCCTGGCCATTAGGAAGGTTGATGATCACTTTGCGAAGATAGTCCAGTTCCTGTCAACAGAGATGGAAACTAGTGACTATACAATCATTAAGAAGAAACAACTGGTAGTGCACGCTGCAGATTTTTCACTTATAGTTGGACAACTATACAAGATGGGACCTGATGAGATATTAAGGGGGTGTGTTATGGAAGTAGAGAGACCATTTATCCTCACAAAAGAACATGAAGGCATCACAGGAGGACACTATGCAGGGAAAGCAACAACGCAGAAGATTCTTAGGGCTGGCCTTTGGTGGCCCACTCTACATAAGGATGCCAAGGAATACTATAAGGCCTGTGATGTATGCCAGCAAGTTGGGAAACCTTCCAGAAGAGATGATATTCCTTTAGCACCTCAACTGACCTTACAAGCATTTGAGAAATGGGCCATTGACTTCGTGGGACCTATCAACCCACCAGGGAAGCACACAGGAGCAAAGATACATCATCACTGTGACAAAGTACTTAACCAGATGGGCAGAAGTAAGAGAATTGAGGGATTGTAGTGCAACTACAGCTCCATGCTTCATATTCGATGATATCATCACTAGGTTTGGATGCCCAAAGATCCTCATGAGCGATCAAGGCACACATTTTATTAATAATACCATTGAAGCCTTGACTCGGGAATTTGAATTTCATCATCAAAAGAGCACACCATACCATCCACAAGTGAACAAGACAGTTGAAGCATTCAATAAGATCTTGGAGACACTGATGACAAAGATATGCAATGTGAACAAGGATGACTGGGATTTGAGAGTACCAGTAGTGTTATGGGCCTATAGAATCTCTTGTAAGAAGCTAACAATGTAGACTCCCTTTAAGTTGGTTTATGGACTAGAAGAAGTTGTACCCATGGAATATTTGGTTCCTAGTCTCAGAATTGCAGCCTTTACATATATGGATGACATTGGCACTGTGCAAGAGAGGATTGCATAGTTGGTATAACTGGAAGAAGACATATTTATTGCAGGATTTCACCAGCAGGTTTAGAAGGAAAGAAAAAAGGCCTACCATGATAGGCACATCAAGAAGAAAGCTTTCAAGCAAGGAGATCTGGTATTGGTATATGACAACTAGTTCATGAAGCATCCAGAGAAGTTCAGGTTGCATTGGCTTGGGCCATATGAAGTCACCTACGCTACAGAAGGAGGAGCTGCGCAATTGAAGACACTGAATGGAGAATGGAAGGAAGGATTATTGAATGGCAGCTGATTGAAATTGTACTATGACAACCAACTACCTCACAGCTCTCAGTAAAAGAATAAATAAAAGGGTCTAGGTATCAGGTGAAGTTGAAACTGGGTACTAGACACAGAAAATACAGTCTGTACACAGTGGGGAAGGACAGAGAAGAAAGCGCAGGCTGCCTAACATAGTCTAAAGACAAAGTGAATCAGAAGGCTCAGACCTGAAGTACCTCAGGACGAGTCACAGGTGAGTGTTGGGGGCTTGTTGGCCCTTGGGTATGGATTAAGAAAGAAAGTAGAGAATGAGGAAAAGGAAAGATGAAGTTGTGACCTGTGCGGAAGACACAGTGACTGATACTGGGTCGAAGTGAGAAAAAAAGAAGAAAAGATGGAGTGAAGTAAGATAAAGCAAGACGTTGGATGATGATATCGAGGAAGACATATCAGCAAGACAGATGGATCATGGGCAACTCAGCAAGAGGAAGAAGATGTCAATGAATTCTTTGGATCATCGTGCGAAAAATAAGGAAAGATAGGCTGGAGAAGCCTAAAAACACGGGTCAACTTGACCTAGGGTTTTAGACACCTAGGGTTTTGGTATACAAGGTTTTGGACACCTAGGTTTCGGCCTAAGGCTATTGGTGAGCTATTGTAATGTATAAATAAAGGTCCATAAGACCTCGGTTGGGTTGTTGTTTTTGTTGTGGTGTGTTTTTATTATTGTTCGAGTATGTTATGAAGAGAGATTACTATTGAGAGAGAACTATTGTATTGTGAGAGTAGTCTGTTTTGTAAGATCTTTAGCTGGGTGCGAATATCAAACCTACATCTAGGTGCGTAGGGAGGGGAGAGAGAGAGAATAAGAGAAGATATTCTAACTAAGAGCACAGATATAACTGTATCCTTTCATCTAATATATTATAAATCACAGTTCTGTGGACGTAGCCCTAGAGAGAGGGTGAACCACGTATATCTTGTGTTATGTGTGATTGATGTTGTGTTCTTTGTCATTTGATATGCTACTATTTTGATATTGTGTTAGATCTGAGAGTATAGCTTGTGGAGTAGGCTTAAAGGAAGATAAATAATACTAAGTGGTTGTGTGTTTCTTCTATGAATCCACTATGTATTTCCTCTAGTTGTAGACACCTGTGTCGTGCAACCCCCTATAGCTACTTCAGGTGAGATTGAATCTGCTTTGCAGGTGTATCCAAAAGGGCCAGTAGTTAGGTCTTGTTCGTGTGTTGTTAGAGTTGAACCCTGGGTCTGCCCCTGTGCCAACAATGATTTTTCTACCGTGGTTTTACTTCCATGATTTTTCTGTTGTGAATTTGATCTATCAATAATACCTGCCCAAATGACCTTTCACAAATGGATATTCAATTATATTCAAAAACACATTCAAAGAGGAGTCCCTTGGTCTCAAGAGCTAAAACCTAGCTCAAAATTATGCTGAACAACCACTACCATCTCAAGAGCTAAACCCTATCTCCCAAAACATACCTCAAACAAGATGTTCCATATCTCTCATAAATAGACTTCAACCATGCATTAAATATTATGCCAATATAACCAGGTATGAACCAATACTAAACTTTAGTAAATCTACCTTAGATCAACTCTACAGCAAGCCCTAAACTTCCAAGAGGGCGTCCAACAGATTTACAAGGAAAACCCTCAACTAGATTCATAGATTCAACACTACACATATGAAAACCATATCTTTTTCTTCTTGTAGCATTATGTTTCCATGATTATGCTGCATAATTATGTTATCGTAGTTTTGCCGCCACAATTCTGTTGTCACGGTTATGCTGCCGTGAATCTTCTATAGTGTTTTTTCTACCATGATTTTGTTTTCATTATTTTTCTGCCGTGATTTTTCTATCGTGGTTTTGTTGTCGTGATTTTTCTGCCACAAATTTTCTTTGATGAATTTGATCTATCAATAATACCTTCCCAAATGACCTTTCACAAATGGATATTCAATTATATTCAAAAATAGGTGCAAATAGGAGTCCCTTGCTCTCCTATTTATAATTTTCAAGTTCCTTTCTCTAGAAGTTTCCTTATAATAACTTTACCCCTTACTCCATCTTCTAATGCTATCCCATTAACCCACTTTTGTCCACTTAAACACTTTGTCCACTTTGACTATTCAACCTTTTTCCACTTAACTTAACCACTTTCGTTAATTATTTATTTGTTTCAATTAAATTACCTTTAATTATTTTCTTAATGGAACCACTTGACCCAAGATTAACTCCTAGTTTTACCCACATGACTAGTCAACTTATTCTAGAATAATTTGACTTCTTTGACCTTCTTGGTGCTTCTAGATAACTCATGAGGGTTCTCTAACTTCACATGACCATAACTTTCTAACTGTGAGGAGTTATGTGACATTCCACATATCAATGAAAATGGCATGACATGTACTATCCATATAGAATAGTCTTACCTACATATTCATTGATCTTAATGCATTTATTCCTAAAATAATCTCAGGTCGCTTACCCATACCTTTGTGCTACCAGAATTCACTACCAGACTTATCCAAGGGTTGAAATCAATCTCTAAGGGTTGACATCAATCTATAATATCACTCTCCAAGGGTTAACATAAATGACAACCAACTCTCTAAACCAACTATCCAACAATCTCCCCCTTTGGCATTGATGGAAACACTTAGTAATGGAAACACTATCATCTCTCCTCATCAATGTTTCTATCTCTCCCCCTTTGACATCAATGGAAAAGGGTATCCTCCTATCTTCATGCCTCTGATTACTCTTTCTCTCCCTTTGATGAAGGATTAACTCCCCATGTCAATATATCTCCTTCTGACATTGAACCAACTCTTAAGAAATCATGGGAAAAGACATAGCTCCCCCTATGGGTATGTCTCTCATGTCTCTCTTTCTAGATCTCACTCTATGATGACTTCTCTGCATGTTGTTTTGTAGATTAATGTAGGTATTCCTGTACCTATTTCCTTTTGGAGTTATTTTCCATTGGTGCTTCCTTGTGTAATCAACTGACATATAGGAAAAGCATTCAAGAATAAGCATTCAAATATTCTTGTATCATTATCATCCATTATAATAATGTTCCTTTATCTATGAACCACTCTCGAAACCAATATATGAATCAATGATCTCATCCACTCCACTGTCATATATCTATCCGAACCTATTAATTTTTCTTGTGAAATCATCTATGTCCATACTGTCCAAGAATCTTCTATACAACCATACACAATGTTGACCCATCTCTCATTGTACAACCATGAAGTCTTCACTGCTGCAACTAATCATCAAATGTCAAACTGTACTTCTGCTAACTGACTAAGATGAATATGTATACTCGAAATTTGCAAGCTTCTCGAAGGATGATTCTCTAATTTATATCAGTTATTGTAATGACTCCCCTTGTCTAATATTCATATTACATAAGATTCTCCAAGATGGATGTCTAAGAACAATGCCTACTCTGATAAAGAGTCATCTTCCTCTTCGTTTGTATATACACCTTCCCTTTCTTTCTCTTTCTAAATCATGTCATCATCCTGAGTGTTGAGATATTCTTCATCCTCTACTTGAATTATAACACTTTCCCCTTTTCCTATAAAGTCATCATGTTCTTGTGCTACTACAAATACTGAAAGTATGATTCCTTGGACCTGTTCTTCATTTACCTTCTCCTCTTGGTTTTCACTTCTTCTCCAAACCTTCTTCTGTCCTACATCAATATTTTCTTTCATGGGAGGCCTTATCATGCTTCTGAAATTTCAAGTTGTGTGTCCATAATTTTCGAATTTGTAACATTCAATATTTTTTTGGGCCACATAAGCATTTATTTCCTAATTATTTCTTTCATAATCCCTAAAATCTGCAACCATATGTCCAAAGTTCGTAAAATAAAAACAATGACCATAAAATAAATTTACATACCTGGGAGTGAATGAATTTCTTTGTAGTGTATTCCTTCTATAATTCTTCCTTGGATGATAAATATCTTCTCTTTGGTTGTAATGATTGAAGCTTCCTTGCTGATTGAATGTAGAAGGTATTTTGTATTCATTTATTTCTGATTTTTGTTGACCATGATTGCTTCCTTTGGGAACTTCTTCATAACTCTTTTGTTATGTTCCTTTCATCATGAAGCTTGAACCTTTCTCATTTTTCAATTGGTTGAATCCTATTCCATACCTTTCAGAGTATGTATTTTGATTATTGATGATGTTATCCAATGTCTTGGTGTTATCTTGCTACATGAATAATTTGTTCCATCAAATAAGGGAGCTTCATTTGTGGAAATAATAATTTGTCCACCCATTTCTTCTGAATCTACCTTCAGTGTTTAAACTATTTTGAAGAAACCTTCTTTGATACCAATTGTTGAAATGGATACTTGACAATGAGAGGGGGG
>SNQJ01S0032048.1:0-20005 GCA_010110895.2 Picea sitchensis
GACAAGGTAATCATGGAATTTCTAGAGGGATATATTTTTTCCAGGTTTGGCTGTCCTAAAAAGTTGGTCACTGATAATGCACAGGCTTTTAAGTCAAATTCCATGCTTGAATTCTGCAATAAATACAATATCAAATTGGTTCACTCTACTCCCTACTACCCTCAGGGAAACGGGTTGGCCGAATCTTCCAATATGACACTGGTAAGGATTATCAAAAAGTTGTTGGCAGAAAATAAAAAAGCATGGGATTCCAAGTTGAAATTTGCTTTATGGGCTGATCGCATCAGCAACAAGAAAGCTATTGGGACATCTCCTTTCCAGATGGTATATGGCACAGAAGCTGTCCTTCCAAATCAATTGGGCCTGTCAGTTTTGAAATTTTTGCAAGAAGAACAGGAAGAACCCAATGATGTACAAAGAAGGGTTTTTCAACTCATTGAAGTTCAGCAGGCCAGAGAACAAGTTAACCAGAAAGCTGCTGCTCATCAGAACAAAATCAAGGCCACATTTGATAAAGGAACCAAGAAAGATGTTTTTAATGAAGGAGATTTGGTATTGAGATGGGATGCCAGGAGAGAAGATAAAGAAAAATATGGAAAGTTTGATAATCTGTGGTATGGTCCTTTCAGGATAACCAAGGTAATGAACAATAACACTTTCCTCCTTCATAATTTAGATAACACTGAAATTTTTGGGGGCCCATTGAATGGGAGGTTCTTGAAGAATTATTTCATCTAAAGGTATGATAGGATAGAGTTAGTACAATAGGTTTTCTTTCAATAAAGACTCCATATACCCAATGGACTTTTTTTTACAGTTATGCAGAGAATAAAAGACATGCAGTCACAGGGAAATAAATGAATCAGAGATAAAGGAAAGGCAATGGTTTGCAGTTCTTGGAGTTTAGTATCAAAACTCCATCCCCAGAAGGAGCCAATGTTAGTCTCTACTTTTGTCTTGGTTTAAGTAAGAAACCCTGGTCATAAAACCCTCCTTACCCATCCCTCATTTTCCATTTTCAGCTATTTTCATTTTTTAAATTTTTTTATATTTCATGGTTTGCATTAATTTTTGATGATTTATTTGAGTTTTGGTTATGAAAAACATTGTTTAAACTAGAAGTGTCTCCTTTATGCCGTTGGAATTTCAAATTTTAAATTGTCAAAACGTGCTACGGGAATAAGCCTATTCCCGTAGCGCCAAATAATCATGCCAAATCGTGCACTTGCTATCCCGATTTAGTTATGATAACGAGATCATGAGCTAAGAGTTCGTGCGATTCCCATGAGAATTTGGTAATCATCCCTAAATCCAACATGTTCAGAACATAATCGATATACACACGCGCAGGGTTCGTTTCAAGATCCCCTGTTATTTAATGATTATTATGTGATCAGTTCGAGTTGTTTTAAGTTCAACCCTGCAGGAAGAAATACAGACATCCATTCAAAGCATCAGGCATATCAACAATTGCAGGATGGAAATTCAGAACCCAAGGGCGTTAGTTGCAGATTTGAGTTGAAATGGCGCCAAATCATAGCAAACAAGTGGCCAGAATTGAACCATAAGGTGTCGAACTCCTTGAATCCTACCCTCAAATGGCTCAAAGATTCAGAGACACCGGGTGGTTTGAGTTCCTCACTACATTTCAAGGATATGACGAACGGGTTTCCATGGAATTTGCTTTGAATTTCGATGATCATGAAGTCAAAATCGGCAAAATGTTGATGCTGGTGACAAAGAAGACTATAGCCAAGGCTTCCAGGCTCTTGGTTGGAGGGGAAAGATGGTGGAAGAAGGAACACGTGGTCACTGAGTTTGTGAATCAATTCCTCCTTCCAGAGAAGTAGAATCCAGATTGGAGAAGGGGAATTCCTCACAGCTGGGTCCGACCCGAATGGCACACTGCCCTGGTGGTGATTCATAGATACATCACCTGCGAAGGGAGGTTTTCTTTGATCTATATCTATCATATCAGAATATTGATGCATCTAAACGGTGACTACCCTTTAAACCTTCCTTATTTCCTGCTTAAAATTTTGACAAAAATGTCCAAGAAGGTACAATCTATTTCCACTAATGCCAAAGGAAGTTTGTTCCATCAAGTCCTGATTAAAACCCTAGTTATGTTTGCCCTAAATGAACTACAAAATCCCTGGAATTGGCTCATGGAATCCTTAAACCCTGTTGTTAAATCAAATAAGTCAAAAAAGGACAGAGGGAAGAAAACTGTTAAACATGGTCGAGATGTTGGTGATGAAAACCCTGTAAAAGACGAATCTTCTAATAGCAAGATAACTAAAAAGAGCAGGAGTAAAATACCTAGATGGGAGCCCGAACATGAGGTGCTTCCTGAGGAATATGTCAAAGAAGAGACAGAGTCAGAAAATGATCCCATTGCTCAAACTGCAGTCAAGACTAAAATGCCATCCACCAGCAAAAAGAATGTTGCAGTCAAAAGAAAAAGGAAAAAGGGTGCGTGTGTATCACAAAAACCTCGGAGAAATTCAACCAGAGATACTAATAAGTATAGGCTGAACTCGAAAGCAATGTTCAATCCTGCCATTAAAGAAGAAAACACCATAATCATAGATGATGATTCTGAGGAGGTTGAAACAAGCACCAAGAAAAAAGCAAATAAGACTCCTTTTCCCAAGAAATCTGTCAGCAAAGGAAAAGGAAAACTTTCACCACCTGCAGGCCCTATAATGAGAGCTTCAACTAGATTAGCTAAGGCTAAAGAGATGGCTAGAGGCATCAGTGAATTTCATGAAGAAACACAAGATTACATGGAAGATTCAGATTACTTACCAGATGTACCTGGAGCTATGGATTCATCAAGTTCTGAAGAAGAACATAACTCATAATTGATTTCAAAATATCAAGTTAAAGCCAAAGAACCCAGTGTTAGTTTAAATCTGAATGAAACTGCACCCTCTGAAGATTGTTCAGGATTCAGGGTCGAGATAAGAACTGATAAAGAAAAGATTAAATAATTTTAGAAAACCATAAAACAGTTAAAGAAGGAAAAGATGCAGGTAGAATAGTGGAATGCTCACCAGCAGGAAAGAATTCAAAGTCTTAAAAAGAAGAAGAAGGAGCAAAGGGCGTTGCTTAAGGAACTCAGGGAAATCAATTTTAGACTTTACTGGCACAATGTTGTGTTAACCACAAAGCTCAAGAAGAAAAATGCCAAAGCCTTTGCTGCGATTTTATCTTAAAGGTAACATCAAGATTGGTTACAATTTTGTTTAAAGGTGCTCCAGGAGATATGANTAGACTTTACTGGCACAATGTTGTGTTAACCACA
Organism: Picea sitchensis; assembly: GCA_010110895.2. Taxonomy (NCBI): domain Eukaryota; kingdom Viridiplantae; phylum Streptophyta; class Pinopsida; order Pinales; family Pinaceae; genus Picea; species Picea sitchensis. The sequence continues at coordinate 3,311 of SNQJ01S0032048.1, forward strand.
AAGCTCAAGAAGAAAAAATGCCAAAGCCTTTGCTGCGATTTTATCTTAAAGGTAACATCAAGATTGGTTACAATTTTGTTTAAAGGTGCTCCAGGAGATATGACAAATAATACTCGTTTTGATCAAGGAGATGCTAAGATATTGATCTGCTTTACAGAGTCAAACAAAATCTCTATTTTGTAGAGTATTGCTGGCAATGTTTGTTATATTAAGTTGTTGAGCTGTAGACTATTTTGGAAATAGTAGCTCATTTTTTAGTGACATATTTTAGGATTTGGATACTCTTTGATTCTAGTCATTTAAAGCTGTCCTAGATAATAAGATCTGATGGTTTCATAGTTGTTTTAAATAGACAGAAGACATACCTGAAGGGGGTCGAAAATTTGGAGATCTATAGAGACTTTTTGTGGAGATTATTTTAAAGGAATGTATGTTCAATTGACACTTAATAGCAAAGGCATATGGATGGTATGTTCATGTTCATGACCAGAAGGATCGCACGCTTGATTGAAGAACAAGAGAGAATATCGAAGCTATTTAACAGTAGCAACCTAGATGTTGAATCTGCATGAACATTAGAAGACCCACAGAAGACCGAAGTACCTACCCCAGACAAAGACGAAGTATTATCCAGGAACCCTAGGGAAGAATCTCAACAGTGCGAAGTAACTATGAACAAAGAAGATAAGAATCAGAATGGAAAAAGGAATACCGAGATGAAGCTCACTGGAAAAAAGGATAGAAAGTTAAGTAAGAAGAGAGCTAAGATGCAAAAGTTGCAGAAGGTTCCAGAGGGAACTTCGTAGCCAGAAAAATTGCAAAATTGGAGCTTCGTCCGGATATTAGAACGACACATGGAACTTTGCCATGACGAAGCAATATAGCCGTTGGGGATAGTATAACTGTTCGATCAACGCTCCAAATGGGAAGAAAGGAAATTATGGTTCGTCATCAGACTGTTGGACCACGCCATAATGGACCGAACAAGAGTTAATGGAGGCTCATACCCATTGCCAACGAACTGTTGTCAAGTTATCTATTTATCCCGCCGCGCCATGCATCGAGAACACTTTTTCCAATTGAGAATTTGAGTTCATAGACTAAGCCGAGTTTATATAGTGATCATCACACTCTTTGTCTCTATCTCAGTACTGTGTCTAAGTTGTTACCCGAACTCATGATTGTTCACCCTAAGTGCATATGTCGGAAGAACTGAACGCCGCAGAGAAAGATGCTGAAGAAGTTTTGATCGACTTAATGACTGAGAAAGTCATGTTGATGTCTGAAGGTATCCAAGATTCATCCACAAGAATAGTGCAAGCATCTTCATCCACTGCTCGATCAGGACCATCCCGACTAGCCAATGAAAAGAGAACCAAACACAAAGATGAACTCGCGAATGCTAAGATGATTCTGAGCATTTTACCCACCTATCTACCACCTCTAAGCGACGCAATCAATTGAGACAGTGTGCCCAGAGAATTTGGGTACGCTTTGGTCACTGCGTACCTCCTGAAGGGGATACACGTAATTCGTGTAGATTAGGAAAAGATTGTAGTGTTGAAGTTTAGTGACTTCAATCTCGGCGACAGGAAGGTCTACAACATGCTTTCCCCACATAAATACCTGACCAGAACAAAGGGAAAGAATTTGAAGATAGTTCCCCAGTCATGGACTATGAACCTCGCACAATCCACACTGCTCAATGTCATGAAGATTCCTCACTTCGGAAGGCACCAAGAAGTGAATGCATGTGTCAAGATGCTGCTATCCTTTTACCATGGAGGATACTTGTGGTTAAACTGCCATATCATAGTGGGTCTGAAATTGATCAATTGGATCATAGGGCTGAGCATACAAGGACCTGACCCACAAGATTTCTATCCTGGAAAAACCATGGACCACGCTCTCACACAAAGGATCAAGGACACCTACGAAGATGTCGAGAAGGGAATACGAGGCTACAAGGTAGCCTCTATCCAGAGTGGCGCAATGCACCTTGCCTATCAATTCATTGCAGGAAAGTTAGTCCGTAAGAGCCGACCCACCCAAGTGACTGGCTTTGTAGTCGACCTCGCAGGGAAGTGTGCAGAGGGCCTAAAAATGAATTGGGCGAAGTACCTCGTGAACTAGTTGGAATTAGACCGCAGGGAAGCGTAATATCAAGGAAATGAGTTCCACTTCAGTTGGATTCTAATCCTGATTGCTTTCATCGCATGGGAGATGCCGGAAGGTGCGACCTTCCCGGACATTGATCCCTTTGAACCTCTGGCCGCAAAGTTTAGTACACTGTGGTATTCCAGTGACATGAACAAGCAATGACTGTCAAATGTCGTATTCCACACATATTACAACCAACTGAAGACATCCATATAGTCCGAGCCTCGCATCATGCCAAATACTCTTCACATGTTTTAGCCTTTAATGAAATTCAACGTGGACCGCCATTTCATTTATATTACAGGATGCGCTGATGAGCACATGCAACAAATTTAGTCTTACTACATGCTTACAGTGGAGGACTTAGAATAAATCACCAAGGACTGGTCGGTGGACCTCCTCATTATAACCGACCCTACAGAGAAATTCAACATAGACAGTCCAAAAGAAGTGCATGATACACTTGGACCCAACAAGACAAAGAAGAATGAAGAATCCCAAGACGTAAGCAGTACCTCAGAAAAGACTGCTTCCATATCACCTGAGAAAGGAGGATATGGCAGAGAGATAGATGGAACAGAAGTTGAACAGAAGAAAGGAGAGGTTGCATTGCCTAGAGACAAGGAGGATCCCTTGAAGAAAAAGAAGGTTCCCCCCCTGAAGCCTTCTTCTCTTAAGAAATCGAGAGAATCTATGAAAAAAATGCAGACTACTCTCACCTCAGATGACTTGATTTCATTGTAGAAGCACTGAACGATGCTTCACTGGAGATAACACAGAAGCAAGAGGCTCAATAGGAGGAGATATACAATCGAATTAAGGTTGAAATTCAAGGGTTCAATAGGCACTTCAGTCCAGCCGTGCAGTCTCCACTACGCCTCTACCATTGGAAACACCAGAACTGGGAGATGAGTGAGCTTAACTCCACTGAATCGCTGACATAGTCGAAGATCACCTTCGACGAGCAAAGGAGGAAACAACGCAAGCCACCCAGGCTTTAGCACAAGTACAAGAAGACCTTCTAGAGAAAAGTAGTACTGCAGAACGGGAAAATATTTCTCTCCAAGCAAAGTGGGATGAAGAAAAAATCCAACTGCAGAAAGAAAAGGAACAGTTTCTCGTGGAGTAGCTCGAATTAAAGGAAAGGGTCAACAGAGCAGTTCTCTCTGTGACAGTCGTCGAAGTAAATGACAAAGAAAGAGTCCCACATCAGGTGGCACAACTTGAAGAAGTGATTCAACAACTACAACAACGCATAACAGATTTGAAGCTATGCGTAGTGCCCGAGACCCCGCAAGATGTAAGAGAATAAAGGGAAGCAACTACCCACAATGCAGTTGAGAGACTGGAATATATTTCCCTGGAGTGCAAGCAACTAAGTAACCGCATCGCTCAAACATATGAGAAGCTCGCTGAGAATCTAGAATTGCAGGCATTGGAGTCGCAGCTCCAGGAAGCGAAGTGTTAGCGATATTTCTGGTAATGGGGTGAAATGCGAAAGAATGGGTTAAAAACCCACTTGTCCTAAGTCTTGAATGCTAATGCGCCCGTGGTAAGTGACAAGCAAGACCGAGCGACAATGATTCGCACGCCCGGATCAACGGTGCATATGGGATTCCAGACCCCCCCTGCCTTTCTACCNCAGCTGCCCGGCTTTTAACTCATGTGGGCCCTCCTTCCCTGTCATGTCATCTTTGTACCTTCCTTCTCCTTTGCCATATGTTCCCTTCCTGGCCATGAGATGGGACTCGCTCCCTTTATCCCTTTCCTCATCCTCCGACATCTGTCCATCTCTCCCCCTCCTGGTCCACGTGGTCCTTCTCCCATCTCATCATCCACTCATTGACTGCCATGTGTCCTGCTCTTTCCGCATCAGTCTCTTGCTAAAATAAATCCCACCATATCTCGTCTCCTACCCCCTTCCGCCTGTTGACCTCCGCCATTTGTTTTCCTCTGACATCTCTCTCACACCTCGTCACTTCGTACCACACCCTCATGGGGCTGGTGCCACCTCTCCTGTCATGCGCCCCATCCTTCGCACTGGTCTCCACGCCTATTCGACAAGCCATTCAGTTATTCCAGGTGGCAGCGCGAGGAGTCTTCCACGTCCCAAAATGCTGAGCTGGTCGGGTCGTCCTCAATCCCCATGAAGCAGTTATTGAGGCGGTTGGTGGTGGTTAGACATCGTCTCCGCCATAATGGGAAAGTCTGACAATGAATTAAAGGCATGTCGTTTCACCGTTGAAACTGTCAGAAGATTGATCGCGTCTGCCATAAGTTACACGACCATTCAAAGATTGCAGCTACAGATTGTTAGAAGCCATGCAGACGCAAAGATTTTAATGCAACGTCTCGATTTTGTTGCTGTTGCTGTTTTGAGTATATGTAGGCGTTTTTTCCATTTTTGTATCTATCAATGGTAGAGCACAGCTCCCGACTGTAAAGCTTTAACTTGACTCTAGTTTCCTAGTTATGCATCTGTATCTGGGATTTCTTGTTTTATGACAAGCAGTTTTCTTACTCCGTCTATGTTTTCGTCTCATACCAGGGAGTTCATGATCGAATGATTCGCTTGAATTGTTGTAGTTTTGTTATGATAAAGGATTTGTTGTTACATTACTGTATTCTCTGGTCTTCTGTGTTTGAATGTAAGAGGATCTTGCGTTCGGGCGCCTTCTTCTCCAGTCTGTTAGAAACCTGATGTTTTCGACAGAACTTCACACTCTTCTCATACAAGTCTTCCCACTGCTCACCCTTTATTACAACTCACTGTTTGAAGTTTATCTAAGACCCCATTTACCCATGCATGCCTGGTCTAGTTTGAGAGTTGAGACGATATCGTTCTAAGTTTTCTTCCATTTGAGCATCCCCTTATAAACAATCGTGACACTAAACTGATGGGTGTCAGGCTTAGCTCCTGCAAGCAATCTAGGAGTGNGATTGCTACTGTGCACCTGGCGACTCCATTGTGGCGACTCCATTGTTTCCACTTTACTGTTTCAGTTGTGGCCACTGTTGGCGCACCTGAATGTTGACCCAGAGGAGCTTTCTCGAGAAGGTTTCAGCGGCTGCTTTCTCAGCCTGAGAAGTTTCCTGGGGAAATGATAATGTTAAGATATGGCCTTTGATGGTGAACAAGGACCAGACATATTTGAAGCTGTGCATCTTTCACCTGGCGACTCCATGATTCAAGGATCGATTGGCAACTCCACTGGTTCGATATGGAGAAAATCCTGGCTCGAAGGTTTTCTCCGTTTGCTTTTTCTGGTATTCCTGGTTTTCCTAATGAAGTCCCTTCTCCGAATGAATGGGGCAATTAATTTCCCAGGTTTAGATAGCGTGAAGAGGACAACCCTGTTCAGCATCTCTGGGAGTTTCATGAACTCATGCATCAGTGGGGGATACAGCATGAGGATGTATTATTGAAAATGTTCATGTTCTCGTTAGCAGGGGATGCTCGTAAATGGTACCATTCTTTACCCCCGGCTACCACTTCTTCGCTTAGTGATTTTCATGCAGCTTTCACCACCTATTGTCAGAGGCTGTATCCCCCTGAGTTAACTTGGCATAATTGTTGTGAGGGATACCACAACTCTATACAAGAGAAAGTTGTTTCTGATGAAAGTTGTGGGGAGGATCGGGATAGCCTGGATCAGAACTCAATCCCTTCTCCTCCACATTCATCTGCATCCGAGGCAGGTTATGAAAGTGATGAAGTTCCCAGGGAGGAGGATGGCGCCCTGAGTAAGCTGATAGAGAAGGTGAAATATCTCTCTGCCCAATTAGAAGGGTTGAAATATGAAGACTGTGTAGAGGATTTTCCAGTCCTTGAGGCAGGCGCTCCGAGAAACTCTTTTGAAGGGATTATCGAAGATCTCGTAAGCGCATTAACATCTGTCCCCGATGAGCTTGCTGTCTCAGAACAAAACGATGAAGTGGTAGTTGTGGAGGTAGACTGTTCTCTTTTTCTTCACGAGATTTCCCATGATGTGTTTACATTTGGGATTGAAAAGGAAGATCTGGAGATCGTTCATTTTTTGCAAAAACAAGAATCTTGGTGCTCACCCAGCTTTAACGACTATTCAGTTGAGGAGCAGTTGGGCCCCGCATCACAGATTGATGACCTGGGTAGCAACCAGCCCGTGTATGACAACTATGAATCAAATTCTGAGCTGGACACCCAGAACTTCCAAGAGAAGACTGCAGAGCCTCCTCCTTTGTTCACAAATGAAAGACCAGGCGAGGAAATCAGCCCCCCTGAGCAGCAAATTGAAGAACAAAGATTTCCCACAGGTCCTATTTATGATGATTATGAATCTGACCCGGGAGAGATCCAAGAAGATAAGGAAGAACTGGAAGAGAAACCGAGCACATATTTCATTCCAGAGCCAGTCAGCAAGCAGCCACTACCTGAGATCAATGGGCCTACTTCAGTTATTCACTCGCCTGTGGCTATCAGAGACGTTCGGCCACATGTGAACAACTATGTAGTAGAAGAGGCTGTATTTTTCCAAATCCTTGGAAATGGCCATTCATTCGATGACCATGTCAGCAAATACATGGAGTGACATTTCCTCTATGCCTTGGAGCCACCCTATTCCATAACAACTTCACCTTGTGAGGGGAAGTTGAAGAATGTATCCATTCTGCTGTCGCGGTTACACCATTTGCTGGTGATCATCGACAGAAGGAAGGAGCTTCTATCCAGGAAGCTGCTCGAATGGCTATGGCGGAAGTTTTCTTTCACCTAACCCCATGTAAAATATTTTATTAGCATTAGGATTGTATATAAATAAGCTCTTTGAGCATGTATCTTTGTTTTGTTTCTTTTACTTTTCGGCATATATTTTCAGCAGCGGGATGTTTTGAGCATGACTCCATAGCCCAATAGCAAGGCGACTGGAACTGCAGAAGGAGTTCTTAGAGCATCGCAGGGACGACTCTATCCCCCATGGAGCCAAATGTTAGCGATATTTATGGTAATGGGGTGAAATGTGAAAGAATGGGTTAAAAACCCACTTGTCCTAAGTCTTGACTGATAATGTGCCCGTGGTAAGCGACAAGCAAGTCCGAGCGACAACAATTTGCCCGCCCGGATCAACGGTGCATATGGGATTCCGGACCCCCCCTGCCTTTCTACCTTTAAGCAGAGGGGGGGTTTCCGGAATCGGGGGCGCATCTCTTCAGCGGTCCATATCAGCGCGCCTGGATCAACGACGATAAAGGCAATTCCGTACCCCCCTGCCTTTCTACCTTTAAGCAGAGGGGGGGGGTACAAAATTGGGGGCGCATCTCTTCAACGATCCAGATCAGCGCGCCTGGATCAACGGTGCTTGGACAGTCCCACCCTTCTCAGCTGCCCGGATTTTAACTCACGTGGGCCCTCCTTCTCTGTCGTGTCATCTTTGTACCATCCTTCTCCTTTTCCATCTGTTCCCTTCCTGGCCGTGCGATGGGACTCGCTCCCTTTATCCCTTTCCTCATCCTCCGACATCTGTCCATCTCTCCCCCTCCTGGTCTGCGTGGTCCTTCTCCCATCTCATCATCCACTCATTGACTGCCATGTGTCCTGCTCTTTCCACGTCAGTCTCTTGCTAAAAGCAAGCCCACCATATCTCGTCTCCTACCCCCTTCCGCCTGTTGACCTCCTCCATTTGTTTTCCTCTGACATCTCTCTCACACCTCGTCACTTCGTACCACGCCCTCATGGGGCTGGTGCCACCTCTCCTGTCATGCACCCCATCCTTCGCACTGGCCTCCATGCCTATTCGACAAGCCATTCAGTTATTCCAAGTGGCAGCGCGAGGAGTCTTCCGCGTCCCAAAATGCTGAGCTGGTCGGGTCGTCCTCAATCCCCATGAAGCAGTTATTGAGGCGGTTGGTGGTGGTTAGAAATCGTCTCCGCCATAATGGGAAAGTACGACAATGAATTAAAGGCATGTCGTTTCGCCGTTGAAACTGTCAGAAGATTGATCGCGTCTGCCATAAGTTACACGACCATTCAAAGATTGCAGCTGCAGATTGTCAGAAGCCATGCAGATGCAAAGCTTTTAATGCAACGTCTCAATTTTGCTGTTGTTGCTGTTTTGAGTATATGTAGGCGTTTTCACCATTTTTGTATCTATCGATGGTAGAGCACATATCCCGACTGTAAATATTTAACTTGACTCTAGTTTCCTGGTTATGCATCTGTATCTGGGATTTCTTGTTTTATGACAAGCAGTTTTCTTACTCCGTCTATGTTTTCGTCTCATACCAAGGAGTTCATGATCAAATGATTCGCTTGAATTGTTGCAGTTTTGTTATGATAAAGGATTTGTTGTTACATTACTGTATTCTCTGGTCTTCTGTGTTTGAATGTAAGAGGATCTTGCGTTCGAGAGCCTTCTTCTCCAGTCTGTTAGTAACCTGATGTTTTCGACAGACCTTCGCACTCTTCTCATACAAGTCTTCCCACTGCTCACCCTTTATTACAACTCATTGTTTGAAGTTTATCTAAGACCCCATTTACCCATGCATGCCTGGTCTAGTTTCAGAGTTGAGACGATATCGTTCTGAGTTTTCTTCCATTTGATCATCCCCTTATAAACAATCGTGACACTAAACTGATGGGTGTCAGGCTCAGCTCCTACAAGCAATCCAGGAGTGACTTCTGACGCTAACACGAAGCAACACACAGACATACTATAGGCCCAACTGAAGGCCCTATCACCTGTAGACAGAATGAAGAGATCTCAAGAGCAACGCACTGCCCAACAAAAGATCCATACGATCTAGAGAAAATTTATCAAAGTAACTCAATGGCTCCAACCCGTGCAAGATAAGGCATGCCAATTGTTTATAGAGGTTGAAAGCCAAGGAGAAGAGATAGAATAGGTTGTCACCACAACAGAACAATGCCTAGAAGGGCCAGTGAATGACGTAGTGATCCAGGAGTTCATCGAGCAAGAGACCATAGAAAAAAATCAAGTCAAAGTAGCTCGAGCCAAGCTCGAGGCATTTGAAGTAGAACTAACCAGACCAGAGTGACTCGGGACGAGTCACAGGTGAGTGTTGGGGGCCTGTTGGCCCTTGACCAAGTTTTGGGATATTCTTGGTTATGTTGACCTATTTTGGGACTTCAACAGCCTGTCAAAGGAGGATCACAAGACGAAGCATAAATCATGGGATCTCAACCCCTTTTTGGTTCCTTTTTGGGTTTTTGGGAATATGTAACTGGATTGGGATGCCAACCCATGGGGTTGCCTATGTTTAGGCCTATTTTGTAATATATAAATAGATGCTTAGGCTAGATAGAAGAGTAGAAGTGGTGCATCTATGTGATGTGAATGTATGCTGAGTGAAAGTAGATTTTTGTAAGTGCTTTGAGCATGACTATAAGAGAGTTGCAGAGCTAAGTGCAGGTCCTTGTAGTAGATTGTGGAGGGCTTAGTGTTGTAACGCAAGGAAGAAGGACCTTGGAAGATGTGAAGATCTGCTGTCCTGTGTGGAGTAGGGTTTTGAGGCTTTGTGCTTGTAACCGATTGACTGAAGACAATAAAGGAGAAGAGTTGGTGGACGTAGCCCTAGGGTAGGGGTGAACCACATAAATACTATGTTATGTTGCTTCGTGCCTTGTCTTGATATGTTCACATGTTATTTTCTAAGTGCTTTGATGTATTTAGATATATCTACTTATTCTTTGTGCTTGTTATATGTGAGAAAGTTATATATGACCTATATGGCTATGCTGAGTGCTTGATCTCCTCGATCTGATCTATTTACCTATGCTAAGTTCTTAAATACATTAGATTAGTGTGGATGTTGCGAAGCCCTGTTTTATCAGCGAAGTGGATATTGATTGCATATTGAGGAACTGACGATGATAAGTGCTTTATTAAGTAGTACAATCATAGATCTATGTCCCAGATAATCTTGCAGACACCTGAGTCTTGCAACCACCCCTGCCTCTACCTCGGGTGAGACTTCATCTGCTTCGCAGGTGTTACCGAAAGGGCCTATATTTAGGTCTTTGTTGGTGCAGAGTTGTAGCGTTGAACCCTGAGTTTGCCCCTGTGCCAACAGTGGCCCAACCTAGGGTGGTTGGGGGCGTTACACTCTAAAAACAACATACCGACTGTAAACAATATTCTTAGTTTTTGGGTTCCAAAGCTTATAACCTTTCATACCATCTTACCAATAAAGATACACTTTCCAACTTTATTATCCATCTTACTCCTATTTTCCTTTGGAACATGTACATAAGCATCACAAACAAACACTCTAAGATGTTCAAGAGAGGGTTTCTTACTAGTCCATACCTCATGTGGAATTTTGTCCACCAATGCTGATGAGGGTGATCTATTTACTAGGTAACATGCAGTACCCATTGCCTCTGCCCATAATTCATGTCCTAACCCAACACCACTAAGCATGGTCTTTTCTTTTTACATCAACATCCTGTTCATCCTTTATGAAACCCCATTCTGTTGAGGTGCGTATGGAGTAGTCTTCTACCTTGATATACCGTACTTCTTACAAAACTCTTCAAATTCATTCCCATATAATTCTCCACCATTATATGTCCTCAACACCTTTATTTTCTTCTCTGTTTGATTTTCTACCAGAGACTTAAACTATTTTGATTTAAAAAACCTCATATTTCTTTCTAAGAAAATAAATCCATGTGTTCCTTGATAAATCATTTATGAATGAAACATAATACACAGATTTAGCTAGTGATGGAACATGAACAGGTCCAAACACATCACCGTGTATCAACTCTAATACCCCCTTTTCTCTTGTATCACTAGATGGGAATATTACTTGATTATGTTGACCATATATGAAATCTCCACATAAATAAAAATCCAGGGTGCAATTGGGCATACCTTTAACCATACCTCTACTGTGTATTGTTCGAAGTCCCTTTTCTCCAATATGTCCCAGTCTTTGATGTCACAACATGTTCTTCTTTCCAGAGCCAATATAGATCATATATTCTTTATTTCTCTACTCAGGAACAACATAAATGTTACACCCATCAATATAAGTGCTTCCCAATAAATTGTATAGAGTTCCACATTGAAATCCCCTCATCAACACCATTTCTCCTCATACCATCTTGCAAGTTCCCTTTCCCAATAAAGTATCCACACCAGCATCATCCAACTTAATTATAGATATTAGGCTCTTGGCTATATCTAGAATGTGCAGAAGTCTAGGGAGAGTTATAATCCTTCCATCTTTCAACAATAACTTAACTCTTCCACGTCCCATGATTTTTCCTGTCGAGTCATCTCCTAGGAAGACATCACCATCATCGTACTTTTTATATTCATAGAACCATTCCCTGTGATGATTCATATGAAATGACACATTTGATTTGATCAACCATACATCATAATCTGCACGTGTACCTGTAGATTCCAGGTAAACATCACCTCTTTATTTTGTGGAGTTTCTCTCCTCTGTGGAAGAGGCATCATCAAATCCCTTTGCTTCAAAAACATTATTAAACCTGCAATATTTCTTATAATGCCAAACTTTATCACATTTACAACATTTCCTCAACTATTTTCTTGGGGATTTATATCCCCCCCGAAGTCTTATTTTTATTCCTATCTTGGGGACAACCTCTTATAGATAAATAATATTTTCTATGACTATCCATGCTTTTCCACCTCATCTCTTCTGATAACAAGGATGCAAATACTTCCTCATACTTCAATGTAGATTTAGAAGTACTACCAATTTCTACAACCATATTATCCCATGAGTCTGGAAAAGAACATAACAAAGTAATACACTTATCTTCTTCTGCAATCATAATATTAACAAAGGCAAGTTGACTTACTAGAGTATTAAAGGAATTTAGATGCTTTGTCACATAATCTACATCTTCCATCCTAAGTTGATATATCTTCTTTCAAAGAAACAACTTGTTTACGAGGGACTTTGACTGATACAAATTCCCCAACTTTTCCCGTAGTTCCTTGGCTATATCTTCTCTCGGCACATTCAATAACATCGAGTCTTCTAGGAAGACTTGAATTGTACTCCTTTCTCTTCTATCCATATTCTATGAATCTTCTTTCGACATACCAGTCGACTGAGTACTAGTATATTGTGTACTAGTAGGTTGTGTACCAGTATATTGTGTACCAGGATCCACAATGATCCATTTTTCTTTGTCTACAAGAAGGTCTTCCGTATTGAGATTACATAGCTCAAATTTTTGACCGTTGAACTTCTCAATCTCTATTCTATAAATTATTGCCATTCTCTTTCAACATATGACTCACCACTACAAATATCCCACTAAACACAATTTTATCACAGACCCAAGATAAAATTGATCTATCAAGACTGAACCAAACCCTCAACAACAAAGGTGTCCCCTTGAATCCAAAAATGTGCTCTAATACCACATGAAAGTTTTAAAATGTATGTGAAGTAAAAAAATTCATATATATTCTTAAGCAAAACATAAATTAATCAATGGCTCATACACACAATACACAAAGATTTATGCTGGAAACCCTTAACCGGGAGAAAACCAACCTTCCTTGGTGTTGTACATCTCAACTCTTCATTGTATTAATTTAACCATTCACAATACAATATATACAATATTTTAGGTATTCCATAGATACCAAAACCCTAATTCCTCAATCAGGATTAATTTAGAAAACTGCTAAAAATAGTGAAAAAATGCTAAAACAGAAAAAACAGTCGTCATCAAATCTGAGCCCCCCCCCCCCCACATGTAGATAATATAACACATACCCAACACAAATAATCTAGGAGTGTATCTTTGATATTCAAACTACCCCTTTCATAAGGTGCTCACACTATAGCCCAAATACATTTCACTGTTTTTTCCCTCCTTGCCATGAAAAGGTCCTTATTTCCCTTTCAATATGCTAAGTGACCCTATTGGAGCCAAAAAAACCAAGCCCTGAAATATGGGGAGTAGACATAACCACATTTATCAAGATAACCCATCTAGTTGGGTTTAGACATTAATATCCCCATTAGGACATTTTGTTTTTTGAATGATTTGTTGATGGTCTGTTTCCCTAGATTGTTTAAGCACAACGTGGATATTCAAATATATAAATGATCATCATTGGGTAATACGTGAAAACTCTAAAACTCTTGAAATTAGATACATAACATGAGGAGTGTTCCAACCATAGACACAACTTTTAGCTTTGTTGATTAATCCTCTTGAGGTTCTCCTGTAGGAATTCAAAATTAATTTAAATATGGAGGCTATATATTGTGAATGAAGCTCCTCCCAATAAGAGGCTATCATTCATGAATTACAAATTATTCATAGATTTGACTCCTTTGAAAATGATAATCCCTGTTAAGTTTCCATAAATGCACTCTTATTCAATTTTTATTCCCAAAGAATAAACCATAAGAATGCATAGCTTTGGTGAGAAGGGGAAACATTATCATAACCCTCTTTGGATTTGGAAAAACTAGATCAAACTCCCATTTACAAGGGGAGCTATCCATTAACAACCTATGCACCCTTTAATCCATTTTATGAATTGGGGAGAAAACATATACTTATCACATTGCAAAAAATCCCATGGTGAACCATATTAAAATATTTATCCATGTCAACATTAATTATCATTCCCCACTCATTATTAGTTATTTTTGAGTGGATTTACTCATGTACTAAAAATATATTATAAAATATGCCACTTCTAAACAAAACCCCCTTGATTTTCTAAGATGATATTATAAAGATGGGGACTAAGTTAGGTCACCAAAATCTTTACTAGAATCTTGTAAGAATTGTTGTATAATGAGAATGGATGAAACTAGACAAAATATGTGGTATTTCTCTCTGTGAAATCAATGCAAAGAAGGATGAATTAAGTCCTCCCCCAAGCTTGTCCTTTATGTGTTCTCTATTCAACATGTGGCTTAAGTCATATTTTATTATATGTGATCAACCTTTGTAAAAATGTATGGTAAAGTTGTTCGTCCCCAAGGCTTTACCCAATTCTAGATCCCAAATCTCTTTTATGATTTCATCTTCTTCCAGTCACTTAACCAAGATCCCATTATCTTCATCTAAAACCAATAGAGAAATTTCTTGCAACATTTCCTATATATCTTCATCCATGTAGGGATGATCCTTTGTGTAAAACCGTTTGAAGTGCTTGGAAATTTCCTCTCATATCCCTTTAAACTTTATTTACCCTTTGATTCGTTTCAAGCGTTATTTCATGCACATGGTTCCTCACCTATTGCACACAATATTTCTTGTGAAATAATGTATTTTTTCAATCTCTTACCTTCAGCCTGATGTAAATGAAGACTTCAACAAGAAAAACCCTATCTATAAAGGGAATCACACCAACTTGAAGCAACAATTAACCCAATATCAAAGAGAAATAACAAGAACAACAAGAGAATATGTGAGCCTTGAGGAAAATTGACTTAGTATATTATGTTGGCCAAATGGTATTTATATAGGAATACAATGGATCCTCTCAATATGCACACACATCAGGGACTAAGAAAGAAATAACAAACAATTCATGCATGTATCTCAAAGGATAGAAAGTTGCAACTACATGCTACACATAAATAAATACTAACTAAAATAGTTTGAAATGAGGAAAATTTCCCTTAAGGCATAGGCATTGTTTATTTCTTGTGGACTGAGTTGGGAAATTCTTGGTTGAGGGGTGTGTCCTCCTTGGGGGAGGTAGAACTTTCCATATACATCGATTCCTCCTCATTTAGTTCACAAACATCCCTATTTTCCTCCTAGTTTACAAAGATAATAGAAGAGCAAGATGTTCCCTACAAGTGATGGATATGAATCTTGCTTCCAAATAAGTGCTATGAAGTATACAAGATGGGGGATATTGATTGCTATGAAGTTGGAAGAGGAATGAAGAGGAACTGCTTGAAACTTGAGAGAGAACTAGCTAATGTCGATAGAAAAGAGAGAGTTGGTGATATTTTTATGATCAAAATATGTGTATATACCTATAGTTGGGACATAAATAATGTTAACTTCACATTCCATGTAACTAGAGGGAAATAGAGTGATAATGCTAAAAATTCCCGTGATATGGGAGAGAGTCATTGGTCATGTGATGATGCCCCTAAATGGAAGAAGATAAGTGTTATAGAATTTGTGACATGGCCCAACCCTTTCCTTATCTTGCTAATCAAAATCCCAACTTCCATCCTCAAAGTCACTTAGAAAACTTGAAGCGCAAGGATGCCTTCAAAAAATGGAAAAAATAAAATAATTCCACTTTTTTCGGGCGGGGATTTCATATGGGATTGTTTCCCAACCTCCCTAAGCCCATACCAAATAAAATTAAACCTCTTGAACCTATCAAGGATGGTATAAATGCACCATTGGGGGCATGCATGACAGGAATAACCAATGTGAAAGATCATGCCAGATTTTTTTTTATCAAGCTTCTCTAAACCCCTTCATTCTCTGAGTAACATCCCATACCCGAAAACTACTTTTCCAATGTTCCTTCCTTTTCTATATAACTACAGGGTGTGTTCCTATCCCTAGTGATTTATCCAAGGAAGAGCCTCACAGTTGAGTGGATTCTTGAAATTATTTGGAGGAACCTAGGGAAGTTGGCTCCGAACCAGTATTAAAGGTTGAATGAGGTTGTAACTACCTTTCTCACATTATTGTTAATAAAAGAGTTCTCTTTCTCTCTTATTGTGTGTTTATTGGTTCATTATGATTTCATATGCCAATGTCTTTCCTATATATTTTAATATATTCCCATGATATATGTTATTTGAATGTATAACTACCTTGTAGCAGCCTATTCTTGGTTTCCTATTGTAGGCTAGTTCCGACAGAGATTAGGAGCGCTTCAAGAAGCGAGAGAGGGGATCAACATCGAATGAAGGATTCAAGGTGTGAGGCCTCTCCTTATTCCTTTCTCTTTCTCTCTCTCTCTCTCTCTCTTTGTAAAAGGTAGTTATTTATTATACGCTTTGATATATATGAGGGTAGGTTTTGTCTTCTAAATTTAGTCTTACTCTGCTATGACTTGACCCAAGGTCACAGGGGAAAAATCCATTAATTATAATTGTGACCATACTAGGGAACTATTCTCCTAGTTTGGGTCAGTCATAGGGTGTCTTGTGTGTCCTTTTTTATTTCTTTGAGTTTTCCTGTTTTCCAAGCTTTATTGCAAAGATTTTATTATCTGGAAAATTTTCCATAAGTTTCTGGGAGTCTACCTATTGGAAGTCCTTTTTATTTTTCCAATTTTACAGAGTATTACCCATGGACATCTGTGAGTCTCAGTTCACATAGTCGCGAACTTGTGAGAAATTTGTGAAAAAAAAACATTTCTTTAGTTTCTGGGAGATTTATGGGTTTCTCTAGGTTATCCTGGGCTTCTTGAGTTTGTGATTGCTTTGTATTACTGTGTCTAAGCTTGTGAAAACCATCAGATCATAAAAGATATTGCTCTTGGTTTCCTAGTGTTCTTGGCTTACTTTTATCTTGGATTTTAAAGTGAAATGATT
>SNQJ01S0032048.1:20015-39118 GCA_010110895.2 Picea sitchensis
AAAAAAAAAAACACTAGTTTTCTGCTAGTTAAGTTTCTTTCTTTATTTGCATTGTTTGCATTGTTATTTGAAAAAGAAAAATATATTGGCACAGGTTTTCATTTTCTTCTCATCTTAAAAGAATTTCAAAGGATTGTTCATCCATTTTCTTTGTGAAACTCTTTTTCATTTGAAGAATTAGTGTGAAGTATTCTTTGCTAGTGTTCTTATAAGTTTGATTTTTGCAAGAGTCTCAAAGAACATCAGTTGCACCTCCATACCCTTTGAGTAAAAACAACCACTAAAACAAACACTAAGCTTAAAATGTACTAGACTTTGTTTCTAGGGTTCACAAACAAGTTCAGGGTTAGGGCCTTGGATTAGGATTGGAGAGATAACTCTCTAAGGCCATTGAGCAAACATAGGGGTCTGAGGGTCAGAGAGCCTCCTCTAACATAGGAGATAAATAGGAGGTTGCATAAAGGGGAGCCAAGCAGATTCCCCTCCAAATATTAACTAAGTGTAGTGGAGAGATCTTATATTGGGGGTTTTGCTAGTGTCTTTGCCTCCATGAGAGGAAACCCTTTTGAAGCTTCAAGATTTGTTAACTTAACAATACATTTGATCCCGACTGTTGAATGTATCCCCTGGATGCTGACTGCTAGTCGGTAACCTTAGTTTTTTTTCCTAGGGATCTCATAGGTGACTGTAGGGGTTTGTCGTGGTACCTAGGGAAGATTTCGTATCACACTTTTCAATACTGTTGGAGGGTGCCCCGCGAAGCATGGGTACTTGCACCAGATAAGGATGGTTAGCGGAGGTTGGGATAACTTATCCTCACTCCTTTTTTCATTGGTACACGTGACTTAATCAACAGGTGCCTTCATCCATAATATCCATTTCCACTTTTTCATTTCTTTGGACTCAAGACCTTATCCACTTGGGATGAAAATTTGGAAAATTTATTTTCTTGTGATGTTTCTCTTAGGCATTTTTATTGGAATTCTGCTTTGTGTAGTTGGCCTTTGGTTGTTTCAGCATCACCAATTTTGGATCATTGATTCAGGGTGGTTTATCAATCACTCCGTTGGTTGGGAAGGACCCCTAGTATATCTCTTGAAAGTATGGAGCCACCTCCTAGAAGGCATGGGTTTTTATACCACTGGTTCGTCAGAATCAATGCATGAGACTTTTATGGACATGAACAATTATGCAAGGTATGGACCTATGCATAAGAACAATATGGAAATAGTTCTTGAGGATACCAACCAAGGGACCCCTACCCAAGGGGATTCTTTTTATTTTCTTTTCTTTTGAAACATTGGTGCCCCCTTGATGGCCACTTTGAACTTTCCTGGGTTGAATGTAGGACTATCAGTTTGGTTGTGGACCACTCCAAATTTTCTGAATTCTCTTTATGCTTCTCAAATAATCACTTTCTGTCATGGGAATCAAATGGATGTTGATCCTTTATCTTCTGCACTAGTGAAGTATGATCCTTCCTTTTCTCCCTATTTTGGTGAAAGTCTAACTGCTAGTAACCATAAGTCTAAAAGGAATAGGGAGAGGAAGAGTAAGAAAAATAAATCACCAACCTTTGTTAGTCATGTTGGAGACCTGTCACCAGCCTATGCAAGCCATGATGGGGGAAATTAACCAACCTATGCTAGTCATGCTGGAAGCATAAGCCTAGTCACTACAAGTTATACTGACAACAAGTTACCAACCTCTGTGAGTCATGTTGGAGATAGGTCATCAACCTCTGCAAGTCATGCTGAAAACCAACACCCAACCTCTGCGAGTTATGTTGGGGGAATGAGTCTATTCACTGGAAGTAATATTGGCATTAATTCACCAACCTCTGCTAGTCATGTTGGATATAGGTCAACAACTTATGCAAGTCATGTTGAAGACTAGAAACCAATCGCTGCAAGTCATGTCGGGGGCATGAATCTAGTCATTGCTAGTCATACTGGACAAACATCACCAACCTCTGCAAGTCATATTGGAGATCAAATAATAACCTCTGCGAGTCATGTTAGAAATAGGTCAAAAACCTCTGCAAGTCATGTTGGAGTCCTATCACTAGCCTTTGCTAGTCATGTTGGGGGAATGCAACTAGCCTTTGTGAGTCATGCTAGGAGAAAAATTCCCATTATTGCTAGTCATATTGGCATCAAGTCATCGACCTCTGCGAGGCATGTTGGAGTCTTGTCACTAACCTATTCTAGTCATGTTGGAGACGTGCAACCAGCCTCTTCTAGTGACTATGGGGGAAATCCACCGACCACTACAAGTCATGATGGGGGCATTGATATAGTTGAGAATCCTAGACATATAAGATGTAAGTCTAATTTCCCTTGTAAGCTTTGAAAAGGATATTTCCTTACTCATTTTTTCCCTACTATTTCCGTGGTATGAAAAGCGTGGTCCGTGTCTGAAGTCCCTCTAGTTCTAAGTCATCTTCGGTTTCCCAATAGTCTATTCAATCATTGGTTGATGAAGTGGTCATGCTGATACAATATTTGTATGATACTACTCTTGTTTTGTGGGGTGATGCATCTCTTAAACATGTTGTCTAACATCCTTTTCAACTAGTGGTTGAGGAAGTGTTTGTACCAATGCAATCTTTGGTTGATGCCACTCTTCTCTTAGAGAGTGACAATTCTAAGGAGGTGGTCTCACAGATGCAATATTTGGATGATCCCAATCCTCTTTTGGGGAGTGATGTGTCTTTCAACCATGTCCTTAGAATTTCCAGTTCAATACCTTATGAATAAGGGGGAATTCCACTCTCTTCGAGTACGCTCCCTTCAAGTCCTAGTATGGTTTCCTTTGATTGGAATGATCTTGTAGAGCCTAATATTCCTTCTTGTGCACCCTTCCATATAATGGTTGGAGTTAATTCATTAGGAATTCACCGAAGTATTGTATATGAAGGATCCTCTGCAAGTCTTTTATCATCCTCTACTTGGAAAGATTTGGGTTCTCCCAAGATTGTGTTAGCTACCAATGAGATGTTGGCTTTCAAAAGAATACCTAGCGAATGTCTTGGGATTCTTCCTCAGTTTCCTATCATGTTAGGTGGAAAGACTATCCTAGTTGATTTGTTAGTGGTGTCAGGCCCTTTAGACTTTAATTTTCTTCTTGGGTGTGATTATGTTTATGTAATGAATGTTATGGTTTCTACACTCTTTCATGTGATGCATTTCCCTCACAAAGAAAGCATTATCACTATTGATCAAATTTCATCCAAAAATATCCATCCTGGTTCGGATTTACAATAGGTTTCACCTTTTTGTATTCCTAGTGTTCGAGTAGACTCTTCCCTGCCACAAGTGAATTATGTGGTGTCTTAGCCTAGGTGTTCAATTGCTCTTGAGAAGGATCCTTTATAGTTGTTTTCACCTTCTCGAGACAAGGTCTCTACAGTTGATCAAGTGTTTTATCTAATGGGGGCATGGGATCCCTTACTTCCCCTTATTGTCCCAAGTAATTTGGAAATTCCTCTTGAGTATGTTCTTGCTATTTGTAATACCTCGATCCCTAGTATTTGTGAGTTGCCGAGCCTTAGTTTCATGGATGTTGAGTTTCCTTCAGATGAGGCTATCCTTAAAGCTATGATTATGGATCTTCGACCTCCTCCTGAAATGGAAGATTTAATGGCTGGTTACCAACGAAACCCTTGGCTTGAGCCTAAAAATGGGCTCTACCTGGAGAACTACTATGCATAAGTCGCAAGGTTGTGTGGTCCTCTGAACATATTGTATTTTTAGGGTTTCTGGTTTTCAAGTTTCATATTCCATAACACTTGTTTTTATCATAGGTTTCTATATTGGACTTATTAACTTCTGGGTGAGTTTTTTTGGTCTTATATACAAGAATTTGGAGAGGTTTTCTTTGGTACCCTTCTTCATGTCGATCTGTTCTGGCAGGTAATGATCTTGAAACTAGAATATAGGTTAGATTTTTCCTTCCATGAATTTTTGTATTATCAGTTTCCTGTTTCATTTTTCCTTAGGATCGACCCCACTAAGTTGTGACACAAAACCTTCTCTGTTATTTATAAGTGTTGTGACACATGTGGTAGAGCCTACCTTCCATGGGCTCCTAGTTTAGAATCCCTTTGTATTCTGACACTCATGCTACAAGTTTTCTATTAAGCTCAAGAGTCTTTTTTAGTCCCACCATGACTTTGCGTTGAAGCTCCATATCTTATTCTCAATCTTCTTCTGGCTATTACCTACAATACTCCCTCCATTATGTGCTTCCCACAAAACATCTTTCCGTCGCACTTGGTCACCAACCATGACAAAGGTACATCCTGGAGTCTCAATTAAGCTCTTTTTAGACTCAAAAATGAAAATATTGTTGAGTGAGTTTTTTTCCTTTCACACTCGTCAAACGGATTTGAAAGGGAGTCTATTTGGTACAAGTTTATCCCTGTTTTAGATCAAATGGACTAATTATGAAAAATGAATACTCTAGTTAATATTGAATAGAGGAGTTCTCCTTGGTATTGTTTTACACTTTTTTGGGCTCAAGAGACTAAATTTATGAAAAATAACACTATTGGAATCTTACTTGCAGGGGCTTCCAAATTTAGGTTGAGTTATAATTGCATTGCATATTGACTGCTCATGATTTTAGGCCTAATTCCGGCTTCAACGCGACATTGTTGAACCAATTGCTTATGCGTTCCTATCAATTCCTAGCCTTGCAATTTATTCCTTTTCAACTTGACACCTTAAACCTAGAGGAAACATTCCCCTGAGTGTCCTTATCCTACACATGCTTCCTCACATTGAGCATAGGTATGTTCCTTGTGCTATGGAACTAGTTTTCTTTCTTGCAACACTCGTTGCCTCCACTGTACTATAACATTCTTTTATTCTTTTTCATGCTTTAGTAATATGAAAATGACAAAAAAAAGAGAGAGGGGGAAATCATCTATCTCTTTTTATTGGAAGTAGTCTTGTCACCCTTGAACAAAGAAAAATCTAGAGTCAATATCTCAATATTTTGTGTTTATTATGGATTTAGGATACTTTTTCGTGTTGTTGAGTATAATATCCTTCGATTGGTTATTCTTCCAACCATATGGAGCATTTGATGATACCTCCTGTATCACAAATGTATCCCAGTTTATAGTCATGTTTCCTAAGGCACATAATGTGTTGTGCTTTTTTTCAAGGGAAGTTTCATATCGAGTCACCCAATCTATAGTAACTCTCTGTCCTTTCAATTCAACCTTCCCAAGTCAATCAAGTCCATCTCATCATCACAAGTATCTCTGTCCTTTACACATGCTAGTATATAATGTCTCCATTGAATTCTTGTTGGCGGGTCTACTCTTATCAACTATGACACATTTCTCTGAGAGTATGACCTAGAGTAGCACCTTGGGCCTATTTCCATTATTGATAGATGATCTTGTGCTCAATATATGAAAAACCATCATTAGTCACTGACTGAGTGGTTTTCATTAGTACCTTGGTTTCCATTTGAACCCATTGGTGGATTCCTCATCTTTATCATTAGTATTCATCATTGGCTACCATTCAGAGAGTCTCTGTCATGCACTATTTCCATCTGGTACATTCCAGAGTCATACCTTGGTGTAGTCCTTACAATTTTTTCATCCGAGTCCTTCCAAATCTTTGGCCTTCTGCTACCCCTCGTATTGGATGATGGAGGATGACTTAATGCCTTCCTTCCAGCGTATCTCTTCCTATCGACTTCAACACATCTTTCTCTGGGATACAGATATAGAGTCGTATTTGGTACCTTGGGTCTTGTAATCATCAGTGGCAAGTTCCCTCACTATCGACAGTGGGAATACATCAATGTCCCCATGCTCGATGGATTATACCAAGTGTTCGACATCAAATAATTTATTCAAACTTGTTATATTGTACCATAGTACATTGAGACCCATTATCATCATCAATGGATTGTCTCAAGTTTGTTAACAGTATACATCAATGACCGGTAATCAAACGATGTCCCACTATGTTCAACCCCAACAAATTTATTCGCATGGTGTAGACTCATACTACGAAAGATTTTTTTGAATGGGTGAAGTATGAGCATCACATATTTTGTGGTCCTACTCGACATATTTTACCACTCCACAAAAATTGGTACTTGAATAGGATCAACTTGTTCACTCCAGTGGTCCCAAATATCCTTTGTTCTTGATTTTGAGACATAGCTCCACTGTGTATCTATTTGTGGCTATGATATACTTTCACATGGATCCACTGTGTATTCCTCGTGGCCATGCTTGATACTTCATATATATCACATGGATCCACTATGTATTACTCATGTCCATTCACATTAGTCATACTTTCATATATGCCATGGATCCACATTGTATTTGATTTGGCGACCATGCTTACATCACAACTGAGCATGGGTATACCCGACTTGGGAAGATAATACTCTTACTTGATTTTGGCTGATGTTTTCTTTTTTTGGATCAATTGTCTTAGGAACCTCATGGATTCTTTAATTACATAATTTCCTCTCAGAGTTATAATTTATTTCATCCATCACTTTCCCTTCTGACCTCACACATTAGGGGGCATATGTTATATCACAAATTGCCACACCTATGCATTTGTGACATGGCCCAACCCTTTCTCTAGATTTCTAATAAAAATCCCAACTTCCCTCATCAAAGTCACTTAAAAAACTTGAATTTATATTATATCCACGGGTTTCCTTTGTGCAACACGTAGACATATGCACCTTGATAGCTTACAGCCCATAGATGCCCTCAAAAAATGGAAAAAATAAAATAATTCCACTTTTCGGGTGGGGATTTCGGTTGGGATCATTTACCAACCTCCATAATCCCGTACCAAACGAAATTCAACCTCTTGAACCTCTCAAGGATGGTAAATATGCATCATTTGGAGCATGGATGATAGGGAGAACCAATTGTTGGCACACAGGGGCAGACCCAGGGTTCAACGCTTCAACAATGCACCAACAAAACCCTAACTACCAACCCTTTTGGAAACACCTGCAAAGCAGATGTAGTCTCACCCGAGGTAGAGGCAGGGGTGGTTGTAGGACTCCAGTGTCTACAACCTAACTGGGACATAGATCTATGATTACAACATTCTAACAAAGCACTTAGCAGTTATCATTCATTAGTATTTAACCCTTATTCACATCGTAGGTAAAACCCTAATTACAGAACAACGTAGTATTCACAAGATCTAATACATACAAGCACTTAGAATATAGAAATAGATCATATCTAGCATTCATTCATATCACTAAGCACTAAGCTACTATATTAGATGCCTCTAAACATACATTACTGCACTAAGCATAAATCACATCAATAACATATCAATCATAATGCACAAAGAAACCATAACACATGATATACGTGGTTCACCTTAGTGTGGGGCTACACCCACCAACTCTTCTCTTCTTTATTGTCTTCTGTCAATCTCTTACATGCAAAGAGCCTCAGAACCCACTCCTCATAGGAGATGAGATCTGTGTGCACCTCACCAGATCCTCCTTCCATGAGGTAGGTTCAAGCACAAATCTTTATTATAACCACTTGCACTCAGCCCCGCAGTTCTCAATAAACAATATGCACAGAGCTAGCTCGATCACATAGATCCAATTACTTTCACTTAGCACACTACAACAATTAGCTTACCACTAGATCCTTCTTACATCACCTATATTTCTATTTATACATTACAAAAGAGCCTAAACATGGGTAAACCCTTTAGCTGACATCCCCATACCCGTTACATAAACCCTAAACCCAAAAAATCCCTAAAAAGGGGATGAGATACTGTGATCTCCGCTTCTCCTTTTGCTCCACCTTTGACCAACCTGTCGAAGTCCCAAAAATGGTCAAACATGACCAAGGTTCTCCAAAACTTGGTCAAGGGCCAACATGCCCCCAACACTCACCTGTGACTTGTCCTGAGTCACTCTGATCTGGGTAACTCTACCTCGAATGCCTCGATCTTGGCTTGAGATGCCTCGAATTGTTGTTTCGCCAGGGCCTCCTGCTCAACGAAATACTGAATAGTATTCTCCATCACGGGTCCTTCCAAGCATTGTTCTACTTTGGTGACCACTTGTTCCAGTTCTGCACCTTGTCCTTCAATTTCCTAAAAAAGTGTGCAAACTTCATCCTTCACAGGCTGGAGTCACTGAGTTACTTCCATGACTTTACTCTGTATGGCATGGACCTGCTGTTGAACCATGCATTGTTCCTGGGACATTTTCATTCTCTCGACCGCTGACAAAGGTTTCAAATGTTCCTGTATTGATGCTGCTTGTTTCTTTGCCTCATGTAGCTGGGACTCCAGTGCTCTTAGTTTAGGGTCCTCTACGAGGTGCTCGTAAGTCTGGGCACTTCGGCTGTTGAGTTGTTTGCATTCTAAGGCCAGTGCCTTAATTCTATGGACTGCACTCTGGGCAGTTTCATTTCTCTAGTTTCACACTTCCTGCAGAATGCTTGGTACTGCTTGTAACTATAATTTTGCTACTCTCTATTGGAGCTGCTGAATGGCTTCAACAAGCTTCACCACTTGATCCTCTACTGGGTATTCTTCCATATTTTCTAAGCCCGTAATAGAGTGAAGTGATCTAGTGACTACTTCTTTAACTCCAATCTACTCTGCGAGAAACTATTCCTTCTCCTTCTAGATCTACGCTCCATCCTTTGCAAACTTGTCTTGGATGTCATCTTTTTCCTTCTGCGCAACCAGACGTTTCTCTATGGCTTCCTCTTATGCTTGCTTCAGGGCCTCTGTGGCCTATTCTTTTTCTTCCTGAATACGACGAAGGAGAGCTTCAGTCGCATCTACTATTCGACGTAGCTGGGCAGGTTCATCTCCCAAATCTGTTCCTTTTGATGACAAAGTTGCATTAGATGCTACACGGCTGGATTAGAGGGCTTGTTGTACCCATTTCAGTTTTTCTTCGAGCCGATCAAACATGGTTTCTTGCTTGGCTTGATAGTGCTATAAAATATCTTCTGAGGTATCTTATACAACGATGATGATGAGATCTATGTCATCCATCGTGAGTACAGTATGCATCTATGGTTTATTGGCTTTGGAATTCTTCCGCGATGTAGGTTTCGTGGGGGAAACCTTTCTTTTCTTGGATGTCTCAGCTTCATCAAGAGGATCTCGAGGTGGTGTTACTTCACCTTGATTCTGCTTGTCTTATTCTCCTTTTTCCTCTTCTTTGTCTACTTTTTCATCAGCTCCTCCTCCAGGTGAATCAGAAGCATTCTCTTCTGATGTATTGTTCAACTCCTGTACCCCTTCCTTTTTCTTCCTTCTACTGCTGCTGGGTGCATCGTACTCTTCGTGAGTAACCACAGGACTTTCGATGAGGTCAGGGTCAGACAGTTCTGCTTGGTCGAATGGTATAAGGAACTATGCAGGCCATTCCTGAGTTATTTCTTCCATTTCCTCCTCTATGAGCTTATAATAAGATTGACGCTCTTCTTTATTTTTGTCTTCACATACAGTGATATAAATAAAATGCCTATCTGCATGGAACTTCACAAATAATCTGAACCTGTGCAGGGTGTTCGACGTCATACGAGGGAAAGACTCAATAGCCATCTTCAACTAAAGGCAATAGGTGTGGAACACTGTGTTTGACTACCAGAGCGTAGTGAACTTTGCAGCTAGGGGTTCAAACGACTCAATTTCTAGGAAGGTCACACCTTCCGTCATCTCCCAGGAAATGAATGCGATGAGGATAAAAAACCAACTAAAATGAAACTCATAGCCCTGATCTTGATATTCGCAGAAGTCTTGTTCTAACTGGTTGATGAGTTAGCTCGCCCAGTTCATTTGTATCCCTTCCTCGCATTTTCCCGCGAGGTCAACAACGAACCCTGTGACTTGCGTGGGTTTGTTATTCCTTACTAGCTTACCAGAGATCAACTGGTAGGATAGGCGCACTGTGCCATTCTAAATTGAGGCTACATTGTAACCTCACTTCCCCTTCTCCACATCACCATAGGTATCTTTAATTTTCTGCGCTAGGGAACGATCTACAACCTTCCTTGGATAAAAGTCTTATGGGTCTGGTCCTTGCATGCTTAATCTAGTGATCCAATGGATCAACGCTGGATATACGGTGATCCGTCTGTCCAGCCATAGATAACCTCCATGGAAAAATGACATCAAGAGTTTAACGCATGCATTAACCTCTTGATGTCTTCCAAAGTGTGGTATCTTCATTACGTTAAGAATAGTGGACCTCGCGATGTCCATGGTCCATGGTTGGGGGATGATCTTCGACTTCTTCCCCTTGGTCTTGGTCAAATACTTATGTGGGGTGAGAAATCCATGGTTCTTGTGGTCTCCCAAGTTGAAGTCACTGATATTCAATTTCATAATCCTCTCCAGCTGTGGTTTGACTGCATGTATCCCCTTCGGGAGGTACGCAGTAATCAAGGTGTAGTCAAAGTCCCTTGGGACACTGTCACGACTAACTGCACCAGCTAGAGGTGGGATATAGTCGGGCAGGATAGATGGGATGAGCTTCTCATTCGCCAAGTCATCATGATTTTTGGTTCATTTCTCTATCGCAGCTCAGGATGGTCCATATCCACGAGAAGTTGACGAGGATGCTTTCTCTCCTCTCGTCGACAAGGCTTGAACTCCAGTAGACATGACCTTCTCAACCGTGAGGTCGATGAGGATATCTTTGACGGATTTATATACTACATTTAAGTCACCCTACATGCACGCTCAAGATTAGGTCGGTGATCAATTACTCAATGTAACAGAACGAATGGCGAGGTCTTGATAGGCACAATGCAAAAGAAACTAGTTGTCTGTGGGCTCGAATACTCACTGTCTGAAAAAGTGTTCTTGGTGCAACGCTTGACAGGATAAATAGATAACATTGTAATAGATTCCTCCAATGGGTAGGAATACCTTAATCAATGCAATCCCATCCATTATGGTGTGGTCCCAACAGTCTAATGGTGATATTTCTGGCCATAACTGCAATTCGAGCCGTTCTGGAGCATCGGGCTAACAGTCGAGACGCCTCTAACGATCATATTTCTTCTCTGTGGCGAAGTGCCAATCTTCGATGTTCTTCTATCCCGATGAAGTTTAGGGTCTGTAAACCTTTCTTCTGTGAAGTCCTCTCTGGAAATTCCTGCATTTTGTCTAACTTTTCTTTCTTCTTTCTGAGCTTTCTATCTTTCTTTCCTGTAATCTGAGTCACTAGGTTCCTCTTTCCATTATTGTTCTTATCTCCCCTTGGCATAGTAACTTCGCACTACTGAGGGTCTTTTGAAGGGTTCGAGAGTAATACTTCTTCTCTTTCGGGAGTAGGTGGTTTACTCTCCTGTATGGACAAGTGTTTCAAGTCTTCTTGTGTTCTTTCAACTTCGATAGCCCGGTCTCTGGTCCTCAATAACTTTGAATTGTCCTCTTGTTCTTCTAGTAAGTGTGCTATTCTTCTAGCCATGAAATTTCTTAGTTCTTTCTTTTTACGTTCTAGATCCTCCTGTTCTTGTTTCCTTCCTATCTGGTCTTTCTCAATCCATTTTTTTCCTAGCAATATAGAAAATGGGGCGCTGTTCTCAACAAACTTAATGATCTCAAATTATTCCTTTGTCGAAGTGCCATGAGCACTCATTGATGTCTGGGTAAGTCTTCCACATAGGGTTATCAACTTTCCTTTAAATAATCCTATTCCTCCCAATGAAGGAATTAGGGCGGGCTTTCCCAAAATTTCTCAAGTTCTTTCTGTCATGATATTCACATGTGTTTCCTCATCCAGA
Source organism: Picea sitchensis (assembly GCA_010110895.2). NCBI lineage: Eukaryota > Viridiplantae > Streptophyta > Pinopsida > Pinales > Pinaceae > Picea > Picea sitchensis. The sequence goes on from SNQJ01S0032048.1 coordinate 31,813, forward strand.
ACAAAGTCTATGTCGAAGTCTCCTATTCTTGTTTCTATACATTATTTTTCTTTTAAGATCTCTGATAAGTTAATGTCTCTGTGACCATTCAAAGTTTCTTTCATATGTAATAATATAGTCTCTGAGTCTCTCCAGGGTTCTATCACATCCTTAGTTTCTTGGCTTTTCTCATGGTTTTCTTGCCTCATTCATCTTTTCAACTTTAGTAATCATTCTAGGGAAATCCAAAACTTCATGGTCCATATCTTTACAACAAAGACAACTAGGACCTTTACCAGGGCATTACTTAGAAAGATGTCCCGACCTTCTGTAACTGTAACAAAGAGTTAAGCCTCTCTTTCTTTTAAATGATCCCCAACCTTTCCTGTACTATGCAATGGGATCACAGTGACTAACCTGCAAACAATTCTTTCTAGGATCCTGCATCCATTTGTTAGTCCAAACATTATTTCTATGCATAGGAATAACATATCTTTCACTATTTCTATTAGATCTACTCATATCAAATCTTCTTTCTTCCAGCTGTGCACTAGTTTTCAGAATAGGACAAAATCTATTAAACATTCCTAGATCCATTTTTTTGAAACAAAAAATTTCTCTTATCTTACCTTCCTCAGAGAATAGAGCTTTAAGATCTTACCTCTTTTCTTCAGATCGAACTTCCCTTCTTAGCACAGAGCTCACAAGTCAAGTAGAATACTTCACACTATAGCAACAGATCGATGCACAAAGCTTTCTCTTTTCTCCAGTTCCCAACAATCACATTTTCAGGTCTTGACAACAGAACCATTTGTTGGCACACAGGGGTAGACCTAGGGTTCAATGTTTCAAAAACGCATCAAAAAAACCCTAACTATCGGCCCTTTCGGCAACACCTGCGAAGCATATGCAATCTCACCCGAGGTAGAGGCAGGGGTGGTTGTAGAAATCCAGTGTCTACAACCTAGTTGGGACACATATCTGTGATTACAACATTCTAACAAAGCACATAATAGTTATCATTCATTAGTATTTAACCCTTATTCAGATCACAGGTAGAACTCTAACTACAGAACAACATAGTATTCACAAGATCTAATACATCCAAGCACTTAGCATATAGAAATAGATCAGATCTATCATTCATTCACATCACTAAGAACTAAGATACTATATTATATGCCTCTAAACATACATTATTGCACTAAGCATAAATCACATCAATAACGTATCAATCATAATGCACAAAGCAACCATAACACAGGATATACATGGTTCACCCCAGTGTGGGGCTACGTCCACCAACTCTTCTCTTCTTTATTGTCTTCTGTCAATCTCTTACATGCACAGAGCCTCAGAACCCACTCTGCACAGGACAAGAGATTTGTGCACACCTCGCCAGATCCTCCTTCCCTGAGCTAGGTTCAAGCACAGATCTTTCTTACAATCACTTTCACTCAGCCCTGAAAGTTCTCAATACACAGTATGCATAGAGATAGCTCGATCACATAGATTCGATTACTTGTGCTTAGCACACTACAACACTTATCTTACCACTGGATCCTTCTTACATCGCCTAACTTTCTATTTATACATTACAAAAGGGCCTAAACATGGGTAAACTCATGGGCCGACATCTCCATACCCGTTACATAAACCCTAAACTCAAAAATGCCCTAAAAATGGGCCGAGATCCCGCAATCTCCGCTTTCCTTGTGCTTCACCTTCGACCAACCTGTCGAAGTCCCAAAAATGGTCAAACGTGACCAAGGTTCTCCAAAACGTGGCCAAGGGCCAACACCAATGATCTAGATTATTTTCGGCACAGAATGAGAGTGGAGATATAATAAAGAAATGTACATAGATATCTCAGATATCCAATAATATAACATAAATGTATTAGAGATGCAACCATAAACATAGAGATATAGTAATACACAATTTTCTATTAATGAGCAAAAATGTACAAAGACTGTAAAAATACAGAGTGAAAGACTCGCTAGAATGGTGGCAGCTTATCTCTGAGAAGAGATGTGATGGCTAATCGCATTCACAAGAATATGATTGTTACAATGAGGCTCCAAAATCCTTTTTAACATAAGTAAAATCCAAAACCCTAACCCCGGAAGATGAAAAGCCAAAATTTTTGCGGGCCCCGATGGGGGTAGTTGATACGTCAACTTCCCAGGGGCGTAACTTTTGCATACGATCTTCGTTTGGGGCACTCGATACACCATTGGAAAGGTATAATCGATAAGAAAGATTTTTGAATGGCCCATGTAAGTTTATATAACAATCAATTGGGCCCAAAATCCCCAAAAAACGTCGTTTAGGGCCTCAAAACAGCCCCAAAAGTTTGGAACTCGAAAAACTGCCAAGATGGAAAACTGTTTTTCGAGGTCATGGAATAGGTGAGTGGCCACCAATATCCACCTAGATCAATCCTCCCTCCTTAGGAATAAATGGTATCCATTGCATTGAGTTATCGGGGGAGAGGGGGAAGCATTTTCTGAATCTGAATCTTGGTGAGTTTCTTGCCTTGCTAGAGAAGTTGCGATGCTTATCGTGTTGAAGGTTGTCACGAACCCGTGGCTGGAAGGGTTGGACATTTTAACCGGTCTGGATACATGAGATGAATGGGTTCAAAATGAATCTTTGCACTTTTCTGCAACCTTGTTAACCTACTTCTGTTGGATAGAAGGTGCTTGGGACGAGGCTGTAGTGGTTGTAGTATCCCTCTGTTCACCTTTTGAACATATTATGAAGAAGCTGAATTTTGTTGTATGAGATACTACCTTGCAGAATTGTTTAGGTGGGACAGTAGTTGGAACTACCTCTATTATCCTGTAGAGATGATCCCCCAGAGTAACAATGACACTAAGGGGTCGATACTCATAGATAGCATGGCGCTTCCACATATATGGTTGGCCCAAGAGAACATCACAGACATCAAGCGGGGAAACATCACATAATACCTCATCCTTGAAAGGTTGGATGCCATATGATAATTGACATTGCTGGCTGACACAAAGATATCATGCTTAGTGAAGCCACCCGATGTTGTATGGCTGTGGGTGTGGTGTTTTCGATAATCCATACTATTTGACGACCTCTGCTGAGATGAGGTTTTTATGGCTTCCGCTATCAACAATAAAATGCAGTGGGGTCCCCTTCACCAACATCTGTGAATGAAAAAGGCTCTCCCCATCTTCTGGATCTGTTGGTTCTTCTGGTTGAATTGTTGCGATCGCAACAATAGCAGTGGGGTCTATGTCGATGATCTGTCTTTTACCAGTATTTTCAGAATCAGATTCAGAATCAGGGTTCGACTCTTTGTCTTTGATCTCAACCACCAATGATTGTTTTGAGCGACATTCATTGGTGTTGTGCTAGGATATTTTGTGGAAATCAAACCATTTTCTGGTGTTCTTCTTTGTCTTCCCGTGACCCTTATTTTCCTGTGGCTTGGACTCGTTTTCAAGAGACTGTTTGTTAGGGTCATCTTTATCATACTTTGGTTGTTGCAGATTTGTAGACCCGAAATCCCATTTGTTCTGGTGCTTAAATTTATGCTCAATTTTAACAACATATCGATAAGCAACACCGAGTGATGAGATGTCTAGAAAATCCATTTCAGTTTGGATGTATCTGTGTAGAGCCCCATGATATTTTAGAACCAAATGTCATTCAGAGTCTTTGATACCCATATTGGTGCAAAAGGTATTGAATGTATTGGTGAACTCTCGAACTTCTTGGCCCTCTCTTGCTGCAGTGTGGTCCATATCATATACTAGTCCTCATAGTTTCCAACATGGTAATACTATTCCTTTACCACATCCCCAAAAAATTCGCAAGTGGGATCGGCCCCATATATTCCAGACTCTTCTATGGAACTTTGTACACAGTAAGTTTCCCACCAATGTTTGACATGGGGGAGATATTTAAGGAGTGTGGAGGTGATCTTTTCCTTGTCAGAAAAATGGTGAACAGAGAAATAACCTTCTAGTAGATTTAACCATTTGTCTAGGGCATCCGCATCTATCTAACCTTCAAATATGGGAATATCAAAATTAACCTATACCTTGAAAGGAGAGGTGTTTCCAAAGTAGTTTTTTGACGAATATGCACATGTTTCTATTGACATGCGTTGAAGGATGTGGGAAAAATTCTCCATCATTTCATCCCTCTGTCGTGTGAGAGATTGCTCAAGAAACAAATTGATATAATCGTCTGCTCAATCATTTTTCTTTTCTTCTGCCATGGAGGGTTTCTTGGGTGTGTGAGAGTGATTGTATTCAAGAGAGACAAGCTCGAGACCCAACTTTCTATACTCAGATCTCGTCGAAGACATGTACTGAAAAAAATGATCAAGAGCAGCATGCTTTGATACCACTGATCCAGATTATTTTCGACACAAAATGAGAGAGGAGATATAATAAAGAAATGTGCAGAGATATCTCGGATATCCAATAATATAACAAAAATGTATCATAGATGAAACCATAAACACATAGATACAGTACTACACAATTTTCATTTAATGAGCGAAAATGTACAAACACTGTAAAAATACATAGTGAAAGACTTGCTAGAATGGTGACAACTTATCTCTAAGAAGAGATGTGATGACTACTCGCATTCAAAAGAATATGATTGTTACAATGAGGCACAAAAGGCCTTTTTAACATAAGTAAAATCCAAAACCCGGAAGATGAAAATCCAAAGAGTTTGCGGGCCTCGATGGGGGTAGTTGATACATCAACTTCTCGGGGACGTAACTTTTGCATATGATCTTCGTTTGGGGTGCTCAATACACCATTGGAAAGGTCTAATCAAGAAGAAATATTTTTGACTAGCCCAGGTAAGTGTGTTTGGTAGTGACCTGGGCCCCAAATCCCCAAAAAACATCGTTTAGGGCCTCAAAACGGTCCCGAAAGTTTGGAAACCGAAAAACTGCCAAGATGGAAAACTGGTTTTCGAGCTCGTGGAATAGGTGGGTGGCCACCAATATCCACCTCTATCAACCAAGGTGAAAGATCATGCTTTCAATTTTTTAGCAAGCTTCCCTAAACCCCTTCATTCTCTAAGTAGCATCCCATACCTAGAAACTCCTTTTCCAATGTTCCTTCCTTTTCTATATAGCTACAACGTGTGTTCCTATCCCTATTGATTCATCCAAGGAAGAGCCTCACTGTGGAGTTGATGTTTGAAGGTCTTTGGAGGAACCCATGGTAGTTGAATCCGAACCAATATCGAAGGTTGAATCAGGTTGTAATTACCTTTATCACATTTTTGTTAATAGAAGAGTTCTCTTTCCCTCCTATTATGTGTTTATTGGTTCATTGTGATGTCATATGCCAATGTCTTTCCTATATACTTGAATCTATGCACATGATATATGTTATTTAAATGTATAACTACCTTCTAGCAACCCATTTTTGGTTTCCTATTGTAGGATGGTTTTGGAAAATATCAAGAGCACTTCAATAACTAAGAGCAGGTTTCAACATCGAATGAAGGATTCAAGTTGTGAGGCCTCTTCGTCTCTCTCTCTCTCTCTCTAAAAAGTAGTTATTTCTTATACACTTTGATATAGATGAAGGTAGGTTCTGTCTTATAAATTTAGTCTTGCTCTGTAACTGTGACTTGACCCAAGGTCATAGGGAAAAAATCCATTAATCAATAAGTCGGTGGTGCAATGAGAGAAACAAACATTGGCACATCCAATGGAAAGGTCAAGCTACTACTGTAGGATTTGTGAAACCCTATCCAATGGATATGGTGATGTGATTATGGCATAATAGAGAGAGATCATGCTTTATTTGTGCAAGTATCACCATGTGTCTCAATAGCTGGTTGAGGGAGGATCATAAAATAATAGAAACCAATGATACTTTGCAAGGGAGATAGGCCCATGGTGTGTTGTATCCAAGAGTGGTAGAATGACACACTGCTAGTGGACTAAGAATATGTGGCCAAAACTAGATTTGATATTATATAAGTCGATCCTTCATGTCTAAGAACCATAGTCATCCAACAAAATGAGTGACACCCTTGATATCTTCATGTATCTAGCTACCAACGACATATATTAAGCATCTAAATACTAGGGTTAGGTTTAGAGTGTGTGAGAGTTATATCTATCAATAGTGAGTGTAATGATAAAGTTATGGTGAAATAGTTGAATGGAGTATCCAATGTTGTGATTTTTAGTTTCCTGTATAAAGTGCCTCAAGGTTGTGTTTATTTCCTATACAAGGCCTACCTATAAAAAGACTAATGCTAGTAGTGTTTGGATATTGTTGTACTATGTTATGATCCTGAAGCAATAGATGACTTGTAACTACTATGAGATTGAGAATGTGCTTTTGATTGAAGGGAACTATTGTTGTCATGATCCTAGACTTTGGCATGAGGTTGGATTTCTAACTACAAGTAGAACGCCTTCTTGCAGCGGTTTTTACGGAACCTCCCCAAGAAATTTATCCCTTAGCTTTTTATAGCAGAGGTTGTTAGTGGAGGTGGGAAATCAAAGGTTTTTGTGGGTTTTTTTTTCCGGTGCACCTTTAAGGTATACATGTAGTGTTGCACACCTAAAACATACTGCAATGGTGCTTAAATGTTTAAATTCACCGTCATTGTTCATAATAGAGGTGGGCGACCAAAAATTTTTGCGGAGGTTTTTTTCAATGTACCTTTAAGGTATACATGTGTTGGTGCATACATGAAAAATAATGAACTGATGTGTCAATGTTCAAAAGCACCACCATAATTTATAATAAAAAATACATGCACTGAATAAATCACATTAGCGCCATTGAACATTATACACTGATGCGCCTCACGATCGTCAGGTGCACCGTGGTAGGGTAAATCAATAAAAAGTTACCAAATCAATTTTCATTGTTACAATGCATCCCATGCTTCTAAACTCTCAATAAATGTAATATACGAGTTAAATTAACAACCATTTATTTAAAACATAGCAGTAAAATTCAAGAGTTACCTTCATATAGAGCATTCGCAATCAAAATTTTCAATTATAATAAAGTTTTATAAGAGATTAATACAAAAACAATGCATAATTCTTGGTAAATACCTGAACTTGATGCTATTATCCCTCCTTTTGTCCGCAGCTTGCCTCCCTGATCGCTTCTGAAAAACACTGCCCAAATCCGTTCCTCCCTGCCAACTAGGTAGCTCCCTAGCTCCAGGATATAAACGGATATCCTGGCCCCCGTGCCCAAAACCCCCAGCAACTCCGGTGCACTGTATCAATCCCACTCACAAATTTTCACCTCTCTCTCTGCAAATCCCAGAGCTCCCA